>JADRCD010008297.1:0-10888 GCA_019843815.1 Montemys delectorum
TTTTTTTTTTTTAAAACAAATGTATGTTTTGTTTCCTCAGAGGTCACCTTAGGATGAAATGTGGTTAAAGTTGTCAGGAAAACCATCCACTGAAAAGCATGAATATAAATTCAGAATAACGGGCATAAAATTGTAGCACTGGAGTTTAGGAGTTCACTAATATCATTATTAAGAATAATGAAAGACCATTAAAGACAGGGAGGAGGATTTGTGAGTTAAGCAGGGCTCATGGCTGCTCACAGAACCAGCATGGGTCTGCACTAGGTTCTCTGCATAAATATTACAGAGGTTGCCTTGCTCTTTTGAGTGGATTCCTGACAGTAGTAATGGGAGTCTTTCTGACCCTCTACCTGTTCTTGGAACTGCTTTGCCTTGCCAGCCTTGCTCTGAGAGTTTGTGCTAGGTTGTATTGTATCTTATGCATTTTGTGGCTGATGGACCTAGGACACCTGTTCTGTGGAGAGATAGGGGCGGGGCTGGACTTAGGGGAGAGTGAAGGTCTGGGGAAGTGGGATGATGGAAGGGATGGGAAGCTGCAGTTGATTGTATTGTATGAGAAAAAAATAATTTTTTTAAAAATTAGAAAAACATATAAAACATCTTACAGATAGCAGAAGTCTTAGAATTCCAAGAGGCACTTGATTTAAAGTCAGAACAAAATTTATTAAACTTTCATAAAGTGGAAGACTCTCTATGGGTCATTTTTAAAATAATCACTTTTGTCAATATTTTGTAAATTTAACAGAGCAATACCTAAATTTGGCTTGTCTGGGTATAATTTAGAAAAATACTTAGAAGTATTTTAATGTACTCCTTAAGTTCACTCATGTTTTTGTTTCATTTTTATTTTGCTTGATTACTTATAAACAATAATTTGATGATTGTTTTGAAAAGTATGAAATGTATTAAAAAATCTAAAAGATGGAAAGTAACATAGTATGATTCATTTGCAGGGCATCTAACTAAATAAATTTCTTTATAGTATATTTTATTTTCAATATAACTATATAAATAAATTCTTAGAAAAATCTGCATGAATTTTTGACTAGAAACTCCCTTGAATTCAATTTTTGTTATAATTGATACACTGAATAGTAATAAACTAATTCAAATCAATATAAATACAATCTTGAATTTTGTTCTCTGCACTATAATCTCTCTTAGTAATTATTTGATAACCAAGTAACTACATTAGTAACTACATTTGTAATATGATACAAAGGTCTTAGATCTTGTAGTCTTAAAAAAACTGTAACAAATCTTATAGCCCACATAGCTTAAAGTTTCAGTCAGCAGAAAATGGAATATTGATTCTGGCTTTGCAAGCTCTTAAACATAAAATCTACATGGTAATAGCAGGCATATATTACCAACTCTTATGAAGTGATCTGCAGGGTACAAAAAATATTGAGTGATTTTTTTTACACTAACTTCTGTCCAATCAGTAGCTACATGTGTGAATATTATAGAATTATGAATAGATTACTTTCCATAAGAAAAAATAATATAAGTACACAATATATTTAAAATATCAAACTCAAAGGATATTCCAGGGCTGAAGAGATGGCTCAGTTTTAAGGACACTAACTGTGTTTCCAAAAGTCCTGAGTTCAGTTCCCAGCAACCACATGGTGGCTCACAAACATCTGTTATGGGATCTGATACCCTCTTCTGGTGTGTCTGAAGATAGCTACACTGTATTAATATACATAAAATAAAACATTTTTTTAAAAAAAGATATTCTAATTTACATGTCCAATTTAAATTGCAAACACTGACAAATTCAAATGCCTATGAACAACTTTTTAAAAATTGTTGTAAAGCCTTAATTCACATTGCATAAACATAGGATCTTCAAAAAGTAATGCTGATAAAACTGTACAGCTGCATATAGAAGAATCCAAGTCATCACTATGCTCCAAACTCAAGTCTAAAATAATCAAAGACTTCAAAATAAAACCAGATACATTGAGTTGCATTACAATCAATTAGTAATAAATGGGGCCTCATAAAACTAAAAATTTTCTACATTGCAAAGGACTCCTTTACTTGGACAATACAAAAGCCATTAGATTTGGAAAAGATTTTTTAATATTTAATAGATGGATATATCTAATAGATGGATAATACCCAACATATATAAAGAACTCAAAAACACTAAATGTCAGGAAAACAAATAACTCACACCAAAGGGCATATAGATCTAAAGATAATTATCAAAACAAGAAATTCAAGTGTAAGAAAAATACATAAAGACATAATTAACAACCAGAGGAAGGAGTACCAGCATTTCAAGTATTCCCCGTTTTTTCTCACCTCAGAGGAACTCAGAGAAGGCAGGTCAACTACTGAAGCAAACTACTTAGTACTTAAATGGGTTTTATTATTATACAGCAACTCGAAATTTCTACTAAGACTAAGTCTTACCAGCCACCCGCTCCAGCCCCTGCCCACTCTGCCAATGCTCTTCCCCCTTTGCTGCCTCAAGAAGAACCAAATGAGGAAGAACTGCCTGGGCTGACCCCTGGCACTAGTATATCAGAGTCCTGCTCCTCCAACATCAGGGAAGCTTCCTCCTGCAACAGATGAGAACAAATATAGATACCCACAGGAAAACATTATGAAGGAAGTTTAAGACCTTGGAACACCCTGCCCTAAATGGGATGTTTCCATCAAATCCTTCACCTTGAGGCTAAGAGAACCCTGGGGTAGACAAGGCAGAAAGTTTGACAGATAGAGAGGATAGAGGACTCACAAACACAAGGTCATCTAAACCAACAAGATGAAAACTCATAGGAAATTTAAGAGACTGAGACAGTAGGAACAGGGACTAGGTGTATTCTACCCAGTCCTTTGCTTCCAGGTCATTTATTTTTGTTAATGTGATTCCAGATTGTATGAATGAGATGGAGTGAGTCTCTGAGGCTTTACCTGTTTCATGTATCTTTTCTTTGGCTTTTCAATTGTGTTTGCTTTTATTCTATTCAGAAACCTGAAGTTTCATTTTATCTTGTCTTCTATTTTTATTTTATTTTATTTTATTTTATTTTATTTTATTTTATTTTATTTCTAGTTGCAGGATATTTGATCCCATCGTGAACCGCAAAATTGTGAACTAGAAAAACCTTGTGTTGTGGCTTAGCCCTAACATACACCTTTAATCCAAGAGATACATAAATTCTACCACAGATGAAGGGCAGAACAAGCAACCCACTGATGGGAGTTGAACATAAGTAGAGAGAAACAAGGGTTTTTGAGTTGCAGAGAATTTAAGACAGCTTGGAGAAGGAGAAAGAAATTGTGCTTATGGACTGGTGGTAGTGTATGAATGTCAGGTGGATGCTTTTTCTACCTCTTGGTGCTAGCAGGAATATTAGAGAAACTTAACACACTAAAAAAAAAAGTTCTCAGATACAGGCAGAGGAATTTAGATAAAACTATACACAAATACAAACAGAGGAATTAAATGTAAAGAAGCCTATAGAGTGACCTAAGAAAAATATTTAGACACAAACAGAGAAACTTAGACAAGCCTTAAAATGACATAATAAAAATAGAAAATCAACCTTCGTTTATCCAGTCACTATACAATCCTACTAGGAGATGATAGGTTTCCCCCAAGGTTATAATAAAATAAAATGGAACCCTATAGACACTTTAGATTTGAGGAGATTTAAGGAAGATGTCGCTTCTTATGTTATGCATTCATCCTATGTGAAACCGATATTAAATTCATGGGCAACCCAAGACAGAATTACCCATCAAGACTGGAAAGATATAGCAACAGTGGTATTGGAATCTTTACCTAAGTTACAATGGTAGAAAGAGGAATCTACAGCCATAAAACAATGAAATAATACCAGAGGCATAGACATTTCCCAGGATCTGTTGCTAGGTGAAGGTCAACATCCTGACTAACAAAGCCAGCTTGAATTTGAGATCATACTGTAACACTATGTCATTTAGCAGCTTTAAATGCTAAGCTTTGGATTAAGTTGAAGAACCAGGAAATAGATCTGAGCCATTTACTTAAATTGTACAAAGCCCAAATGAAACCTTCACACTGATTTTTTTGAAAAGACTGACTTCAGTTATAAATAGAATAACATCAGATTCAGATGTCAGAAAAATACTGATTGAATCTTTGGCTTTTGCAAATGTTAATTAAGAATTCAAGAGTGATCAGACCTTTAAAGGTAAAATCAGTACCAACAGAGGAATGGAATAGAGATATGGTCAAAATAGGATCTCATGTTCATGATGCTATTCTAGTAGGAGAAGTAATTTCCAAAAATTGTAAGAAAAGACCAAAATGACAGATGATTTAATTGTGGTAAGGAAAATTATTTGCAAAGGTATTAGAGGTAAGGAGATTCTGGAAACAATAGTTATGTGCTTTTCTTGGGGGTGGGGGGAGTTATTTCTTTTGTTTATTGGCTTTGGGGGATTTTCTGTTTTGTTTTGTTTTTTGTTTCTCCTGAACATAATCTGAAATAAAGGCCTCAGCCAAATGAGAGCCAGTATGACTATCAATAAAAAATAGTCAAAGTAACTCTGTGCCAATGGGCAATGCCTTCGGGCCTACTGTAGGCCCTAACATCAAACTTGAGTCAACCCTTCTTTGTCAGTGTCTGAGAACCTCAGTCACAATGCAAGCAAAAGATGTATTGTCAGGCTGGAGAGATGGCTCAGTGGTTAAGAGCACTGACTGCTCTTCTGAAGTTCATGAGTTCAAATCCCAGCAACCACATGGTGGCTCCCAACCATCTGTAATGAGATCTAACACCTTCTTCTGGTGTGTCTGAAGACAGCAACAGTGTACTTAGATATAATAATAAATAAATCTTAAAAAAAAAAGAGATGTATTGTCTGCACTGATGCACTCAAGATGAGAACAGCTTTGGTAAATAAAACAAAAAACCTAAGAGAGACCAGAAAACATGTATTTTTCAAACTGCTATACATGATCCAAGATCAAAGTTTAAAATACAAATAAGTCGCAATGAAATTGAAGATTTAGTAGTAGAACCTTTAGAATCCAAAATTGTGTTATATTTTAGTTATTTCATCTTTTAGTCATTCTCTTATACATATCCATATATAGAGTGAAGATAATATCTTAGAGTAGATATTTTGACTACACAGACAAACTAAAAAATTTGAAAACCTATATTCAATGGCTTCTATATTGATTCTGAAAGAAAAAATGAGATTTTATCAGGAATAGACCCAACAGAGATTGTTGTACCTATTACTAATGTTGAGATTACCTCAATATTGCAGGAAATGAACAATGCCAAAGAGCTTGAAATAATTTTTTTGGGAGAACTAACCACAATTACCCAAAAAGCAAGCAACTTTAGTTTGTAAAAAGCACTAATTGAACTTTCCCTTATATAATAAAGGGGTCATTGATTTCTGGAGTCCCTTTATTTTATATTCCTGTAAATAAATCAGGAATGGCAGGGTACAAGTAAGACAATGATGATGATGATGGCAAGTGAAGTGCTTGAGAGTCCTTATGTCATGGTTTTATTAGATTTTTGACATTGACATGAGGAAACTTTCTCATGGCTGTATTAGATTTTTGACATTAACATGAGGAAACTTTCTCATGTGCTGTTACTACTCTTACTAGGAAGCTTTCTCATGCTCAGCCTGGCTGAATATTCTGTTTTGTTCTGTGTGTGTTTTTGGAAAGCAATCACAATTGAGGTCAGTTTGAACTGTATCGTTAGCCACAATAAGCTTGTACCCAAGTCAACCACCCAGCAGCACTTTCTGCACTTGTGCATGAACTTTTATGGTTTTTCACTTTTATACGCCATGTCTGGGATAGATCCAAAGATAAAAGAGCCTCCTCCACAAATATGAAGAGCCATTTAAAACAAGACTTCCATTTTGAGTAGACAGCATGTAAAATTTTAAGTTCCCAAGACCTCTCTCAGAATTAATATCCTACTTGGCAGAAAATGTCAGGTAATGACTAGCCATAATCCTGGTTGGCAAGTTAAGATATGAATATTAGGCAAGACAAGTTACCTGCCAGAATTGAATATCCCAACTAATGGGAACATGATAGGTGTACAACAAAGACATGTTTCTAAGAAAGTCCTCTGTCCCTGAACCCTGATTAGTGGACTATCTTGGAGCAGATGTTTGTGTATTACAAGCTTAAAAGATCTAAAGAATTCTGGCTCATGGTCAGTCCCCAAGTCTTTAATTTAAGACTAGTAATACTCAGGAATGTGTCTTTAGTTAAAAATATATACATATATATTTGTGCATATTACAGCATAAAGTATATAACAGGAACCTTCTCCAAAACTGACCGTGTAGTTGGTCACAAAGCAAGCCTCAACAGATACAAAAAGACTATATCATAAGCCCTTGTATCTTGTCAGATCACAGAGGATTAAAGCTTCACTTGAACAACAACAGAATCAAAAGAAAGCCTATATACTCAAGGAAACTTAAACACCTTCTATTCAATGACCAGAATCAAGAAAGACATAAAGAAACTAGACTCTGTAGGACTCAGTGAAAAGGAGGGCACAACATATCAAATTTATGGGGCACAATAAAAAGAGGAGAATTTAAAGTACCAAATGCTTTCATAAAGAAAATAGAAAGTTCTATTTTTATTCTAAAAATTGAAAAGTAAATTTGAATTCTCTAGGGAAAAAAAAGAAACAAACACAATCAGGAAGAATAGATGTCAGAAAATAACTAAAGAACTGAAATCAGTCAACTATAAATAATCAACAAAACCAAGAGTGTATTTTTTTTATAAAATGAACAAGATAAACCAACACTTAGCCAAACTACCTAAAATACAGAGACACAGTATTCAAATTAATATAATCAGAAATGAAAAACAAGACATAACAAAGTGCACTGAGGAAATCCAAAGAATCATTAGGTATACCTTTAAAAGCCTGTACTCTACAAAACTGGAAAATCTAAATGAAATGGATACTTTTCTAGACAGATCAAAATTATCAAAGCTAAATCAAGATCAGTTAAATTATTTAAATAGTTCTATAATACCTGAGGAAATAGGGGCAGTTACTAAAAGTCTCCTAACTAAAAAACAAAATACCCAGCGCCAAAAGTCTAGATTTTCAAAGAAGAGATAATATCAATACTTTTCAAACTCTTTGACAAAATACAAACAGAAAGAACTATGCCAATTCATTCGATGAGGCCATGGTCACCTTGGTATCTAAACCACACAAAGATTGAACAAAGAAAGAATTTCAGACCAATTTTCCTTCTGAACATTGATGTAAAAATACCAATAAAATACTCAATAAGTGACACCCAGAACACATCAAAGAGATCATCCACCTGATAAAGTGGGCTTCATCTCCGGGATGCAGAGGTAGTACAATTTAAGAAAATCCATCAATGTAATCCACCATATAAACAAATTGAAAGGAAAAAAATCACATGATCATCTCATTAGATGCTGAAAAATCCTTTGACAAAATTCAATACTCATTTATGTTAACAATCATGGAGAGATCAGGGATACAAGTTCCATACAAAACACAATAAAGACAATATACAAAAAACCAATAGCCAACATCAGGTAACAGGAGAGAAACTTAAAACAATTCCATCAAAATCAGGTATAAGACTGTCAGCTTTCTATCTCTTTAATATAGTACTTGAAATCCTAGCTGGTGTGTACAAGGCAACTAACAGAGATTAAGGGGATACAAATTAGAACTGAAGAAGTCAAAGTATCACTATTGTCAGATGGTTTGATAGTATCATAAGTGATCCTAAAAATTCTACAATTCTAGACTCCTTTTGGGAATGTTGTCTTTTTTATTTGATATTTTATTTATTTACATTTCAAATGTTATCCCCTTTCCCAGTTTCTCCTCTGGAAACCCCCTATCCCATCCTCCCTCTCCCTGCTTCCATGAGGGTTCTCCCCCTACCCAACCAGTCCCATCTACTTGCCCTGGCATTCCCCTACACTAGGGCATCCACCCTTCATAAGACCAAGGACCTCTCCTCCCATTGATGTCCGACAAAGCCATCCTCTAGTACATATATGGCTGGGACCCTGCATATGCACTCTTGTTGTGGTTTAGTCCCTGGGAGCTCTGGGGGATCTGGTTGGTTGATATTGTTGTTCTTCCTATGGGTTGCAAACCCCTTCAGCTCCTTAGTCCTTTCTCTAACTCTTCATTGGGAACTTTGTGCTCACTCCAATGGTTGGCTGAGAGCATCCACCTCTGTATTTGTCAGGCTCTGAAAGATCCTCTCAGGAGACAACTTTATCAGGGTCCTGTCACCAAGAACTTCTTGTCATTTACACTAGTGTCTGGGTTTGGTGTCTGTATATGGGATGGATCTCCAGGTGGGGCAGCCTGTGAATGGCCTCTCCTTCAGTCTCTGCTCCATCCTTTGTCTCTGTATTTCCTCCCTTGAATATTTTGTTCCCTATTCTAAGAAGGACTGAAGCATCCACACTTTGGTCTTTCTTCTTCTTGAGCTTCATGTAGTCTGTGAATAGTATCTTGGGTCTTTTGACATTTTGGGCCAAA
This sequence comes from Montemys delectorum, assembly GCA_019843815.1. Classification (NCBI taxonomy): domain Eukaryota; kingdom Metazoa; phylum Chordata; class Mammalia; order Rodentia; family Muridae; genus Montemys; species Montemys delectorum. The sequence goes on from JADRCD010008297.1 coordinate 8,565, forward strand.
ACTCTTCTGGCTGATAGACACCTTCAACATGTGGCTGGATACAACACAAAGAATTTAGTGGCTACCCATCCTTTATACAAATGATAAACAGGCTGATAAAAAAGTTAGGGAGACAACACTCTTCATAGAACCCAAAAGTAATATAAAATATCTTGGTGTAACAGCAACCAAGCAACTGAAAGGCCTGAATTTTAAGGGTCTAAAAAGAGAAATTGAAGAAGATATCAGAAGATGGAAAGATTTCCTTCCCATGCTCACAGATTGTTAGGATTAATAGTGAAAATTACCATCTTACCAAAAGCAATTTATAGATGTAATGCAAGCCAATGAAACTTTCAATACAATTATTTTATATGGTGAATAAAATAATATATTTAGAGTTAGTCATCTGGACTTATTTTAGATGATACCAAACTTATTGGCAGCATCTAGAGCTTTGTAACTAGGAGTCTAGGGAGCTCTTGCCTTCTTCTCTGTATTAAGACTTATCAGGGTATTGGCAACATCAATGTTATAAAGTATCTTCATGGCCTGCTTGATTTGGTGCTTGTTGGCCTTGATATCCACAATGAATACAAGTTTCTATTTGTCTGTCAGGAGACAACTTCCTGACATCAAACGAATGGCTCTGGCACTAAGTGCAATGGAACCTCATGAAACCGAAAAGCTTCTGAAAGTCATGTGAAACTGTTAATAAAATGACAACCCATAGAGTAGGAAAAAATCTATAAAAACCTAAAAAGAAGGTATGGTATGAATTCAGTTATAAGTGAATATTAGCTGTAAATTATAGGATAACCCATGCCACAATCCACAGATCAAAAGAAAAATAAAAAGCCAGGTCCAAAGGATGATTGGATACTTCATTTCAGTGGAATCTATCCCTAGGCCTGAGCTGGGAAGCTTCTAGCCGCCAACAATCTAATCTACTGCTAACATAATTCTTAACATAATTCAGTTTCCATCCTATGTGTGCTAACTTAGGCCTAGAATTTTCTGGCCTCCAAGACTTACTTCTGAATAAACTCATCCTTTCGCCAGTCATACACTCAGCTATTCTGGCCTACACTTTTCTCTAAGCTGACTTATTCAAACTGGCTTATTTCAGGTTCTCACTGAATTGCTCTGTTTTGCCTCAAACTAATTATCAAAAATTGTTCTAATCTTCTGGCTCCTTTTGGTTTTAACTGCCTCTAATGACCTGCACTGAATTGTAGGATCTGAAAGGAATAGAATGAAATGGCAAAAACTTAACTGAACTCAATTGTATTCAACTCAACTGCATCAAATTGTACTGAATTGAATGCAGCTGAACTCTATCAATTTGGGCTAGTTTTAAGCAATCTCTCTTTTCTGTGCTGTTCTCATGTGAGTTATGCATATCCTACTTCTGATTAGACAACAAACAAAAATTAGAGATTAAGTGGATACAAATTGGAAAGGCAGAAGTCAAAGTATTATTTGTGAATGGTATGATAGTATGCACAAATGACCCCCAAAATTCTACCAGAATAGACAACTTTTACCAGTAGAATAAACAACTTCACCAAAGTGGTTAGATATAAAATTTATGCATATAAATCAGTAGGTTTCCTTTACACAAATGATAAAAGGGCTGAGAAAGAAATTAGGAAAACATCACCCTTCACATTAGTCACAAATAATATAAAATATCTTAGCATACCTCTAACAAAGCTAGTGAAAGATTTGTATGACAAGATCCTTGGAAAAAGAAAATGAAGAAGTCCTCAGAAGATGGAAGGATCTCTCGTGTTCATGAATCAATAGAAATAACATAGTAAAAATGGTCATCTTACTAAAAGCAATCTACAGATTCAACTCAAGCCCCAAGAAAATTCTAGCATAGTTCTTTACAGACATGGAAATAGAAATTCTTAACTTCATATGAAAAAACAAAAAAACCCAGAATAGCTAAAACAATTCTTAACAAGAAAAGAAAATCTGAAGGAAACCATCCCTGATCTCAAGCTATAGTACTACATAGCAATAGTGATAAAAAACAAAAACAAAAGCAAAAAGTCCTCAAATTATTGCTACAGAGACAGATAGTAGATCAATAGAATATAATTGAAGACCCAGAAAGAAAACACTTGATAATTGACAAAGAATCTAAACCCTGCAGTGGAAAAAATAAAAGCATCTTCAACAAATTGTGTGGGTCTAACTGGCAGTCTGTTTGTAAAGGAAAGCAAATTGATCCATATTTACTACCTTGTACAAAGTTCAAGGCCAAGTAGATCAAGGGCCTCAACATAAAATCAGATACACTGAATCTAATAGAAAAGAAAGTGGGGAAGAGCCTC
>JADRCD010008481.1:0-12431 GCA_019843815.1 Montemys delectorum
GGGGGGGGGGGTTATTTGAGGTTTCAGAAGCTCAAGCCAGGCCCAGTGTCTATATCTCTTTTGCTGCCTGTGGATCATGATGTAGAACTTTTGGCTCCTTCTTTAGCACCATGTTTGTCTGCGTGTTACCATGCTTCCCGCCATGATGATAATGAACTAAATCTCTGAAACTATAAGCCAGCCACAGTGAAGTGTTTTCCATTATAAGAGTTGCTATGGCCATGGTGTCTCTTCACAGCAATGAAACCCTAACTAAAACAGGTATATAGCAAATTTGAGGTCAGCCTGAGATAACATGAGAACTTGTAGTAAAACAAACAAGACAAGAACCCATTACACTTTGCTGATTCTGAAGACTTCTAGTCTTCTCTTCATAATTTGCAACCAAGTCAGCAGTAGTACAAGCTTTCAGGCCCCATTGTGTTAATAGCTGCAGTTCTCCAGAACATACTCCATAGTTGGCACAATGCTGATGTCACTTCAGCCATGGTGAAGATCAAGGGCTGGATACCTACCTGGTAGCACCCATTCCCGTTTGGACCAGTGAGATGGCTCACTGAGAAAGGTGTCTGCTGCCAGACCTGATGAGCCAGATTTGATCCCAGATCCATGGTGAAAAGAGAAAGCCACATCTGAACTCTGACCACCAACCATGCACCGATGCCAGTAAGCACACACAAGTCCTAATAAATAAATAAATAAATAAATAAATAAATAAATTAATTAATTAATAGGCCGGGCAATGGTGGCTCACGCCTTTAATCCTAGCACTTGGGAGGCAGAGGCAGGTGGATTTCTGAGTTCAAGGCCAGCCTGGTCTACAAAGTGAGTTCCAGGACAGCCAGGGCTACACAGAGAAACTCTGTCTCAAAAAACAATAAATAAATAAATAAATAAATAAACAAACAAACCTCATTGTTATTTAGTCAAGTGCCAAGATGCATAACTGCCCATATAATGCTGGCACTCAGATGTTATTAGCGTCCAGATGCAGGGGTTAGTAATCTGGTGGCATGTTTTCATTTATTTTCCACAGGCCCGTGAGATAGAGATTAATGTCATCCCAAATATGCAGCTGGCTACACTGAGGTTCAGTGTAGGAAGGTCATACAGCTTCCAGCTGGGGGTGTTGAGTGATTTCAGAACCCATCCGTTTCCAACTCCTCTGGTTTTTTCTATTTGCAAATTCTCTCTCCATTCCCTTGACCCTGCCACACACTATGGTAGCAGACTAGATTTTCAGTTGCCGGCCACCACAGCCACTTGTTCTCTCATTAGCTGCCTCTGATCCTGGAGTCACTTGCTCTCTGACCTGGAACTTACTGATTGGCAAGGCTAGCTGCCACCTGTCTCTGCCTCCTCATCATTGAGATTGTAAGCATGCACCACTGCCTTTGGTTCTGGGGTCAAACTCAGGTCCTCATGCAAGCAAGGCAAGTACTGACCGAGCCATCTCCCCAGCCCACCTTTTTAGGCTAGGCCTTAAATACATGGTAGAACTCAACATGTAGAAGAAGGAGGGAGAGGCTGGAGACAATCACTTGCAGTGAACTTATTGGGGCAGGAGTGTTAGTGGAATGTGGAAAATCCAACAGCTGAGAAGGTTTTATATCATTTCCTGTGTGAGATTCTGGAAGGACATAAAACTCAAATAAACTGGCAAACAACACATTTAGGTATGGGAGTTCTTAGATCAACCATCTAGAAGTTTCTGGAAGGTTCTATGTATCCTGTGGAGGGATAGAGACAAGAGCTGGTGGTGGTCAGAAGTAAGACTAATGGGAGTCATTGTAGGAGGGTATGGGGTAGCTCTGAGATGGGAGAGATGACCGGGGCCAAAAAGGACTGTTCTCAGAAAACAAAGCAGCATCGGCCACAAGCTAGTTAGCAGGGAGCTGCTTCTGGCGGATGGAACTGACTGGTCACTACTCAGGACTCCCAAAATTACAGGCTCAACAACTGTAGTCTTCTGGGAAAGTGACTGTGGACAAAAAAAGGCCCAGCCATGGGGCCCAACAGAGCAATGTCATGTGACACACAAAATTCCTTTTCATACTTATCCATCCTCCCATTGTGTTGTGAGACAGAGGAGGAAGATGGGATTCTGAGATGATGGAATCTTTGGGTGAAGTTCCTCTTGGCTAAGGGTCAGTGATGGGCGGAGCCTGAGAAGGGGGCACAGCTTTGCTTCACACGCCTCAGCTGTAAAGAGGGGGAGAGTGTTCATCCTTTGACCCATGGTGGCTTTCTACTTCTGAGTTTGTAGATAAGCACACAGGAAAGTGTCATGAAGACTACAGGCCATCCCTATTATGGCTTGGATATGACATGCACCCCACTGGCTTGCTTAGTTCCTAGATGCTGGTCCTAGCTAGTTTGTGAAGTTCTGGAAATATTAGAAGGCAGATGTTTAGCTAGATAAGAAGCAGGCAATCACTAGGGGACTCTATCTTGCCCAAGGCTATATTCCCTGTCTTCCCTGTTCTATCTCCTGTCACAAGGAGACACCCCATTCTTCCTTCCATGACATTTGGTAGAACCAAACACCATTGACTGAAACTTCAAGTCTGTCTTAGTCAGGGTTTCTATTCCTGCACAAACTCAAGGAAGTCAGGACTGGAACTCAAGCAGGTCAGGACGCAGGAGATGACGCAGAGGCCATGGAGTGATGTTCCTTACTGGCTTGCTTCTCCTGGCTTGCTCAGCCTGCTCTCTTATAGAACCCAAGGCTTCCAGCCCAGGGATGGCATCACCCACAAGGGGCCCTACCCCCTTGATCACTAATTGAGAAAATGCCCCACAGCTAGACCTCATGGAGGCACTTCCCCAACTGAAGCTCCCTTCTCTGTGATAACTCCAGCCTGTGTCAAGTTGACACACAAAACCAGCCAGTACAAAGTCAAAATAAATCTCTCAGGGGTTTGTTTACAGTGTTCCAAATTCTGAAGAACACAGTCCATGTACTCCAGTGTTCTTCCCTTAATATGAGGGAAATCTATCTCATAGCTTTATGAAGGCAGATGAGCATCAGAGTCAGTTAGGCCTCTGTCATGAGGAAGTCAATGCAGAAGGCCAATTGCTAGGCATTGAACCTCTGAACATGTCTCCATCTTGGCTGTCTTCCCACGAACACTGTCATGGGAAGTACCTGAAGCCACCTGAGACTTGGGTTTGTCTTGTTACTAGATGTTCCCTGACACTTTATAGATAGATTGAATGAGTGAACAAATAAATGAGTAGATAAGGACCCAGTCAGCAGTCATGGATAACAAATGGCATCTCTCAAGGCTCTGAATGCTCTCAATTTAGATGTCTCCTCCTCCAGAAAGCCTTTCCTGATGCTCACAGTTGGGTCTAGGTGTCTGCATTGTAATCAATAAACTATAGTCACTTCATCGTGTTTCACACTGAGAAGATTGTCTGAAATAGAAGGTCTGGGCAAAGGTGGCATTCAGGAAGTTAGAGGGACTTACATTTGTTTCTGTTGTTGTGCTGAGATTGAACTGGTGACCTTGGGCATCTGAAGGGCATGCTTTACCACTGAGTGACAACTTCAGTCCTAGGAACCACTTCTTGAATGCTCCCAGGTCTCCAGCAGGGCGCTGAGTGCTGAATCTGTCCCTGTTCCTCACTCTCTCAGGCACCAAGGGGCCTCTGTCCACGTGCAGCCAAGGTGAGATGCTCAGTCCTTCTGCCTTATTTTCACATCTCTCTTTTCTAGACTAACTGGCCTAGATTCTTGAGGTTTGGGAAGAGTGGGAAATGCTGGGAGATGGGATGGTCTGGGTGGCGTGGTGGGTGGGACAATAGAACAATAGCTGTGTTAGCAGCTGGCATCTGCTCTGAAAGGCAGACACAATGTATTCCCTGTCCGAGGAACACAGTGCCAGGACCACCGAGGAGAGACACACCTCCCAGCCTCCCGGCCTCTGAGTGGGGTGTGTTCACCTCACACTCCACAGGCTTTGCCTGCTCCTTGATTTTGAACAAATGGTGCAGAAAAACTAGGCTACTGAGTGCATGGTACTTCTGGAGAGAAGAATTTGGAAAACCAAAGAAAATGCCTCAAAATCCCTGTAGCACATATGGGAGTGTGTGGAGATGAGTGGACCTTGTGTGGATGACAGCACAGGAACATCAGCTCCTACAGCCAAGAGGGAAGGAAGACCAACACCTGTGGTACATCAATTTAGAAAATAAAGTAAGAGAAGCTTTGGCTTTGTCAGAGGAGCTCTGGAGGCCTCTCATGGGATCTAACTCCTTTGTAGACCTTTCCTGCCAGAGTCTTGTGTGCCTGTAAATCTGACCCTCTCCATGGCCAGGGCCTCAAGACTTTGGAGGTTTACCGGAGCAAACAACTTAGCAAAAACAATCTGTCCTATAAACAAAGCCAGTGGAAGGCATCCAGCCACACACAATAGAGCTATAATCTTCTGGGCACACATTTCCCGTCCGGGGTATTTGCTTCCTTCTAGGTGAAGGCAGAGGCCACTCAGCCTCTGAGTCCAGGAACAACAGTGCTGTGCACATCCCCCACTTGTCTGCAGTGTGTGCAGCAGCTTTCAGAAGCAGGCCCAGTCTCTCTTCCCTCCTTTCTCTTCATAGAGAAGCTTGGAAAGCCTAACGGCAGGGCGGCATGTTGGGAAGGGTGCCATTAACTGGACCACACTAACTTGCATTAGCTCTGCCACTGTCTAGCCCTGGGCTTTCGCATGAAGGCTTTAACTTTCCAGAGCTGCAAGTTTCCTCATTAAGTGGCCAACTTCACTGGAACTCAGGGAAGCATAAAATACAGGTATTGGCTGGCCATTGTCAAAAACAATTACAGGGGGAAAAAAGTATCATTAAGCACATGAAAAAAACTGAAACTCTCTGAGACAGGGTTTCATGTATCCCAGGCTGGCCCTGAACTATAGCCTAGGATGCTTGAACTTCTGATCTTCCTGCCTCTACCTCAAGAGTATGGGGATTGTAGGTGTGAACCACCACACTCGATTTTTGCAGTGCTGGGGATCAAACCCAGTGCCTCATGCATGCTAGGCAGGCTCTATACTAACCATGCTATATCCTAGACTGGAAACTAGAACTCTTGTCCTCTTGTTGATGAGAATGTAAACAAATGCAGTGATGTAGAAAACAGTACTGGATGTTGTCAAGAAACTATAAATAGAATTACTGCATAGTCCGGCAACCCCCTCTGGGTACATGTATACAAAACAACTGAAAGAAGTTGGTGCACCTGTGTTCATGGAACACAATAGGTTTACAATAGGCAACACAAGGAGACAAACCAAATGCCCATCTGTAGATACACAGATCAAGGAAGTGCGGCAGGTGGCCTCCAGAGAAGGAAATCCTGTTCCATCCTACAGCCTGCATGGAGTCTGAGGACACTGCATGAAGAGAATCAACCAGGTGCAAAGTGCAAATATAGATTGCATGATCCTGCTTCCGTGAGGTTGGAAGCTGAACGCACAGCAGAAGCACTGTGACAGACTGTGGAGCTAGGGAGATTTGTGTTCTTTTGCACACATAGTTAAAAATAATTAATGGCTGGCTGTGTGGTTTAGTTGGGTGGCTTGCTTGTGCACTAAGTGTCATGTTCTCTCTCCAACATTGTATAAACTTAGTATGGTGGCACATACCTGTAATCTTAGCATTCAGGTAATGGAGAACCAGAATTTCAAGGTCATTTCTGCTATCTATTGAGTAAATGGACATAGACTCTGACTAAAAAATATTGGAATACCATTTCTCTACCAATCAAATTGTCAAAAAATGAGCCAATTGTCATGGTGCATACCTGTAATTCTATAATTCAGAAGTTTGAGGTAGGAAGACGATGAGTTTGAAACCAGGCCTGGCTATACAGCAAGACCCTCAGATCCTCTGCAAACAAAAATACAAAAGCCAAAAGACTTCAAAGAACAACAAAAACAGAGGATGTGCGAAAATTAAAATGTATAGCAACAGTGGTTAGTGATGCTGTGGAGAGGCTGTCTTACTGGAGAGTGAGAATGGAAATCACTATTTCAAAGGGCAATTGGACCTGTCTATCAAAAGAGAATACATATATGCTACAACTCAGCACTTTCTTTTCATTACTTATCCTAGGATAAGTTCAAGAAATTCCAACAGGAATTTACAAGAATTTCCTTGGCAGGCAGAGATAGAACAAGGCAGACCCAGACCAATCACTTGGAGTCTGTCAGGTTTTATGTGTTGCAAAGACGCTGGAGGAAGATCTCCAAAGGCCGATGCACATGGCCATGGTGACTAAGGTTGTATCTCTAGGGTGGGGATGGCTTCTGAAAGAATTCTCTTTACAAAGAAGTGAGATGCTCTGTCTGTTGCATTCCTATGTATGTGTGTGGGCCCAGAGAGCAACCTCAGGCATTGTTCCTTGGTGTTACCCACTGTGTTTTGAGACAGAGTATCTCTTTGGCCTGGAACTCACCAAGTAGGCCACAGTGGCTGGCTAGAGAGTCACAGGGATCCCTTGTCTTTGCCTTCCTAGTACTTCTATTTTAAGTGCACACCACCATGCCTGGCTTCTCTTTGTACATGAGTCCCAGTGGAGCTATCACTCCATTGAACACAGTGGCATAATGTGGGGATTGTCCCATTTTGAAAACAGAACATTCCAGTATCTTACCATGACACGACATAGACTTCAGAGGCATAGTTGAGACAGACCCAAGCCCAGTGGGCACACCTCTTTGACATATGGGCTCTATTTGGCTATAATAGCTTTTAGTTATTGTTACTTTAAAAATTCTAATTTTTTTGCAAACTTTAAGATGTTAGGACACTTTACATTTTAGCCCAATTTCTGGAGTTTCCAGGAACAAAAAAATTGATGTGAATAGGAACCTGACAAGATAATTAACTTCTGGGATAAGCGGAGGGGCAGTTGCTACTAAACTCTACCTAGTGTTGTAGGTGTGGGTCTTGTCCACAGTGTCAGATGGTGGGAGTCATGCTGCTCAGTTTCACAATTATAATAGAATGCTAGAGGCCAGAGAATTTATCAAACACAGCAATTTATTTGGCATATGGTTCACAGGCCTAATTCTTGTGAGAGTTCCTTGCTTTGTGTTGTTCTATGGGAAGGACAGAAGAGCTCATGCTCCAGAGAGAAGGGAAACCCATCCTTTTGTCAGCAGTTGGCTTCCTTGATCAGTACATCAGTGACAAACATACCTGTAGAGACAACTTAAGGGAGGGAATTTTTTTTGGGCTCACATAGCAGGAAGGCCATATGGACTAGTATAGCCTGTGGCAGGAGTGTGTGGCAGGGGCTCGTTATATCATGGTGCACCAGGGAATGGAGAGCCCAGACAGCAATCAAGTCAAAACCTTCAAAGGTCTGTTCCTAGTGACCCACTTCCTCCAGCTTGTCTGTCTCCTAAAAGCTCCATACTCCCCCAACACAGTGCCACCATCTAGGGAACAAGCTCTGGAAACATGAGCAGCAGAGGAGGAACATTTCAGATTTAAGCATGACACCTGCCAACACGCTCTGTGATCACACCTCCCTGAACACCTTCTGAAAATCCCCTATCAGCACTGCTTCACTGAGAATTACATTTGGGAACTTGTGCAGAGAACCAGTAATAATGACCAACACATGATATAATCTCTCCAGGGACCAACCAATATCTGGTAGAGGAGGGAACATTTTCCAGGCTAGACTCAGGTGTGGGTGGAAAGGGATCATGATGAATCAGCCCACCTTTATCACTCTGGGTCTGTTTTAGAATCTGGAGTTAAAAAATTAAATTGTGAGATCTTTCCATCTTCTGAGGTCTTCTTTGACTTATTTCTTCAGGGACTTGAAGTTCTTGTCATACAGATCTTTCACTTGCTTGGTTAGAGTCACACCAAGATATTTTATATTATTTGTGACTGTTGGGAAGGGTGTTGTTTCCCTAATTTCTTTCTCAGCCCATTTATCCTTAGAGTAGAGGAAGGCTACTGATTTGTTTGAGTTAATTTTATATCCAGCCACTTTGCTGAAGGTGTTATCAGCTGTAGACGTTCTCTGGTGGAGTTTTTGGGGTCAATTATGCATGCTATCATATCATCCGCAAATAGCAATTCCTTTACTTCTTCCTTTCCAATTTGTATCCCTTTGACCTCCTTTTGTTGTCTAATTGCTCTGGCTAAAATTTTGAGTACTATATTGAATAGATAGGAGGAGAGTAGGCAGCCTTGTCTAGTCCCTGATTTTAATGAGATTGCTTCAAGTTTCTCTCCATTTAATCTGATGTTGGCTATTAGTTTGCTGTATATTGTTTTTATTATGTTTAGGTATGTGCCTTAAGTTCCTGATCTTTCCAATATTTTTAATGTGAAAGGATGTTGTATTTTGTCAAAGAGTTTTTCAGCATCTAATGAGATGATCACATGATTTTTTCTTGGAGTTTGTTTATATAATGGATTGCCGTATATTAGAACCATCCCTGCATCCCTGGGATGAAGCCTACCTGATTGTGGTGAATGATCATTTTGATGTGTTCTTGGATTCAGTTTGCAAGTATTTTGTTGAATATTCTTGCATCGATATTCATACGGGAAATTGGCCTGAAGTTTCCTTTCTTTGTTGGGTCATTGTGTGGTTTAGGTATCAGAGTAATTGTGGCTTCATAGAATGAATTAAGTAGTATTCCTTCTGTTTCTATTTGGGGAACCATTTGAGGAGTATTGGTATTAGGTCTTCTCTGAAGGTCTGAAGATAGAAAGATCTCCCATGCTCATAGATTGGTAGGATTAACAGAGTTAAAAATGGCCATCTTACCAAAAGCAATCTACAAATTCAATGCAATCCCCATCAGAATTCCAACTCAATTCTTCACAGAGATAGAAAGAGCAATTCTCAACTTCATATGGAATAACAAAAAACCCAGGATATTGGAAACAATTTTCAACAATAAAAGAACTTCTAGAGAGATCACCATCCCTGACCTCAAGCTGTACTACAAGACAATAATGATAAAAAACAAAAAACAAAAACTGCATGGTATTGATACAGAGACAGACGGGTTGATCAATGGAATAGAATTGAAGACCCAGAAATAAACCCACACATGTATGGACACTTGATCCTTTGACAAAGAAGTCCAAACCATACAATGGAAAGAAATGGTGCTGGTTTAACTGGCAGTCTGCATGTAGAAGAATACAAATTAATCCATATTTATCTCCTTGTACAAAGCTCAAGTCCAAGCAGATCAAGGACCTCCACATAAAACCACATACACTGAATCTAATAAAAAAGAAAGTGGGAAATAGCCTTGAACACACTGGCACAAGAGAAAATTTCTTGTACAGAATACCAATGACTCAGGCTCTAAGATCAACAAATGGGACCTGATGAAACTAAAAAGCTTCTGCAAGGCAAAGGACACTATCAATAGAATAAAATGGCAACCTACAGATTGGGAAAAAAAATCTTTACTAATCCTACATCCGATAGAGGGCTAATATCCAAAATATACAAAGAACTCAAGAACTTAGACTCCAGAAAACTAAATAACCCAATTAAAAATTGGGGTACAGAGCTTAACAGAGAATTCTTAACTGAGAAATCTTGAATGACTGAGAAGGACCTAAAGAAACGCTCAACACCCTTGGTCATCTGGGAAGTGTAAATCAAATTACCCTGAGATTCCACCTTACACTAATCAGAATGGCTAAGATAAAAAAACTCAGGGGACAGCAGATGCTGGCAAGAATGTGGAGAAAGAGGGACACTCCTCCATTGGTGGTGGGATTGCAAACTGATATAAACACTCTGGAAATCAACCTGGTGATTCCTCAGAAAATCGGAAATAGTTCTACCTGAAGACTCACCTATATCACTCCTGAGCATATACTCAAAAGATGCTCCACCATATCTCAAGAACACATGCTCCACTATGTTCATAGCAGCCTTATTTATAATAACCAGAAGCTGGAAACCACTCAGATGTCCATCAACCGAAGAATGGATACAGAAAATGTGGTACATTTGCACAATGGAATACTACTTAGCTATTAAAAACAAGAACATCATGAATTTTGCAGGCAAATGGATGGAACTAGAAAATATCATCCTGTGTGAGGTAACCCAGACCCAAAAGACATACATGGGAATACAGAGACAAAAAAAAAAAAAGGAGCAGAGACCCAAGGAAAGGCCATCCAGAGACCACCTCACCTTGGAATCCATCCCATGCACAGTCACCCAGCCCTGACACTCTTGCAGATGCCAAGATGTGCTTGCAGACAGGAGCCTGGCATGGCTGTCCTCTGAGAGGCTCTACCAGCACCTGACTGAGACAGATGCAGATACTTAAAGTCAACCATTGGTCGGAGCTGGGGGACCCCTATGGAAGAGTTGGGGGAAGGACTGAAGGACTGAAGTGGGAAGGATATTGCAGCCCCATAGGAAGAACAACAGTATCAACTAACTGGACCCCTCAGAGTTCCCAGGGATTAAGCCGTCAACCAAAGAGCATACATGGTCTGGTCTGTGGTCTCCACTACATATCTAGCAGAGGACTGCTTTGTCTGGTCTCAGTGGGAGGGGATGTGCTTGGTCCTGTGGAAGCTTGATGCCCCAGAGAAAGGAAATACTAGAGGGATGAGGTGAGTTGGGGAAAACCCTCTTAGAGGCAAAGAGGAAGGGATGGGGTGGGGGGCCCATGGTTGGGGGACCAGAAGGGAGACAACATGTAAATAAATAAAATAACTAATAAAAATAAGATAAAATAAAATGTAGATGTAATCATTTCACTCTTCTTTTCTTTTTTTTTTTTAAGACTTATTTATTTATTTTATACGAGTACACTGTTGCTCTCTTCAGACACACCAGAAGAAGGTATCGGATCCCATTACAGATGGTTGTGAGCCACCATGTGGTTGCTGGGAATTGAACTCAGGACCTCTGGAAGAGCAATCAGTGCTCTTAACCACTGAGCCATCTTTCCAGCCCCCATTTCACTCATCACTTAGGAGAGTACAAGGATTCCAGCAGCCGTGGTCAAGTCAGAACAAAGAGATGAAGACCAAGATATAAATAGATAGGGTTTTACTGCTGTGAACAGACACCATGACCAAGGCAACTCTTATTGGGGCTGGCCTACAGGTTCAGAAGTTCAGTTCATTATCATCAAGGTAGGAACATGGCAGCGTCCAGGCAGGCATGGTTGAGGAGGAGCTGAGAGTTCTACATCTTCTTTTGAAGGCTGCTAGCATAATACTTGCTTCCATGCAGCTAGGATGAGGTTCTTAAAGCCCACACCCACGGTGCCACGACTACTCCAAAAAGGTTACACCTTCTGGAATAGGGCTACATCTTCTAATAGTGCCATTCCCTGGGCTGAGCGTATGCAAACCATCACAGGTAGATAAATAGATTGATTGATAGATGACAGAGAGAGAGAGAGAGAGAGAGAGAGAGAGAGAGAGAGAGAGGCACTTTTTAGAGATATAGATAGGTGAAAGATAAATGGATGACTGATATATGATTGATAGCTAGGTAGTTGATAGATTACATACAGAAGATGATACATAGGTGGACAGATGATAAATAGTTGATTGATCAACAATAGGCAAATATGTTGATATTTGATTGACAGGGCTTATTAATATAGAGAAAATTGATTGATAGATTATTGCTTAATAGATAATACATAGTAGATAACTGATTCCATAATCAGTTATGGATAGATAATCGATTAGTAATAGATGAACATATTATGTGTTACATTACAGTATTACTCCTACTTATCACTGGTCATATTAGATAATACTGTCTACTTACAAGAAACAAACAAACAAACAAAAAAGCAAATCCAGCTGCCTTTCTATATCCTTACATTCTACACCTGTGATTCAACCATTGAAAATATTTTAGTTACATCTGTTCTATCTACACATAGCCCCTCTTTCTGGGTCATTGTTCCCTAAATGATGGTGATTATAAGTGTTTGCACTTTGTTGGCTACAAGCACTCACAGAGGGTTCACAGTTTATGGGAGGATTATGTAGGCTACATGCAAATACTTCAGCACTTTACATCAATGTCTTGAGCATCAGTTGTTCTTGGCATCTATGGGGGTCCTTGGAACCAGTGCCCTTCAGAGACACCAGGCACAACTGCACTTTCTTTGGTTTTGTCTTAAATAGAGAAATAATTTTTATTCAATCATGAATCTGATGTATGATCTTTTTAGTACACATTAAGCTTTATTATTATTAAAATGATGAACATTTTTCTATGTACCAAAGTTTGGAGAATATGGATTAATTGGAATCTTATTCATTTATTCTTTACTCTTCAGAAAAATGAAGAGAGTATATGGCTACATGAATGAACCTTACTACAGATGTCAGAATGTATGTCCTCACAAGATTGTGTGTGTGTGTGTGTGTGTGTGTGTGTG
>JADRCD010008517.1:0-17755 GCA_019843815.1 Montemys delectorum
TTTTTTTTTTTTTGGCTATGCATGTCCTTTTGGGTCTGAGTTACCTCACTCTGGATGATATTTTCTAGTTCAATCCATTTGCCTGCAAAACTCAGGATGTCCTTGTTCTTAATAGCTGAGTAGTATTCTGTTGTGTAAATGAACTACATTTTCTGTATCCATTCTTCTGTTTTGGGACATCTAGGTTATCTCCAGCTTCTGGCTATCACAAATAAGGCTGCTATGAACATAGTGGAACACGTGTTCCTGTGGCATGGTGGGCATCTTATGGGTATATTCCCAAGAGTGGTATTGCTGGGTCTTCAAGTAGATCTATTTCCAATTTTCTGAGGAACCTCCAGATTGATTTCAAGAGTGATTGTACCAGTTTGCAATCCCACCAGCAATGGAAGAGTGTTCCTCTTTCTCCACATCCTCTCTAACATGTGTTGTCACCTGAGATTTTGATCTTCTCCATTTTGATTGGTGTAAGGTAGAATCTCAGGGTCATTTGATTTGTATTTTTCTGATCACTATGGACTTTGAACATTTCTTTAGGAGCATCTCAGCCATTTGAAATTCTTCAGTTGTGAATTCTTGGTTTAGTTCTATACCCCATTTTTTTTAATTGGGTTGTTTGGATTTTTTGGTGATTATCTTCTTGAGTTCTTTATATATTTTGGATATTAGCCCTCTATCAGATGTGGGGTTAGTGCAGATTTTTTTCCCAATCTGTAAGTTGTAGTTTTGTCTCATTGACCATGTCCTTTGCCTTACAGAAGCTTTCCAGTTTCATGAGGTCCATTTATCAATTCTTGATCTTAGAGTATTAGCCATTGGAGTTCTATTTAGAGAATTTCCCCCTGTGCCAATGAGTTTAAAGCTCTTTCCCACATTCTCTTCTATTAGATTTAGTGTATCTGTTTTCATGTTGAGGTCCTTGATCTTCTTGGACTTGAGCTTTGTACAAGGTGACAAATATGGGTATATTTTCATTCTTCTACATACAGACAGCCAGTTAGACAAGCACCATTAATTGAAGCTGCTTTCTTTCTTCCATTGTGTATTTTCGATGTCTTTGTCAAAGATTAAGTTACCATTCAGGTGTGTGGTTTTATTTCTGGGTCTTCAATTCTATTCCATTGATCAACATGTCTGTCTCTGTACCAATACCATGCCCTGTTTTATATCACTATTGCTCTGTAGTAAAGCTTGACATCAGGGAAGGTGATTCCCCCAGCTTTTACTTTATTGTTGAGAATTGGTTTATTCTGGGTTTTTTGCCTTTCCAAATGAGTTTGAGAATTGCTCTTTCCATGTCTTTGAAGAATTGTGTTGGGATTTTCATGAGGACTGCATTGAATCTATAGATTACCTTTGGTAGGATGGCCATTTTTACTATATTAATTCTGCCAATCTATGAGCATGGGAGATTTCTCCATTTTCTTAGATCTTCTTCAATTTCTTTCTTGAAGAAGTCAAGAGACTTGTCATACAGGTCTTTCACTTGTTTGGTTAGAGTTACCCCAAGATATTTTTTTTCATTTTTGGCTATTGTGAAGGGAGTTGTTTCCTTAATTTCTTTCTCAGCTTGTTTATCCTTTGTATAAAGGAAGGCTACTGATTTATTTGAGTTATTTTTATATCAGACCACCTTGCTGAAGTTGTTTATCAGCTGGAGAAGGTCTCTGGTAGAATTTTTGGGGTCGATTATGTATACTATCATAGCATCTGCAAATAGTGATACCTTTATTTCTTCTTTACTAACTTGTATCCCCTTGATCTCTTCTTGTTGTCTTATTGTTCTAGCTAACACTTCAAATACTATATTGAATAGGTATGGGGAGAGTGGATATCCTTGTCTTGTTCCCGATTTTAGTCTGATCACTTCAAGTATGTCTCCATTTAATTTGATATTGGCTGTTGGTTTGCAGTAAATTGCTTTTATTATGTTTTGGTATGGGCCTTGAATTATTGCTCTCTCCAATACTTTTAACATGAAGGAGTGTTGTATTTTATCAAATGCTTTTTCAACATCTAAGGAGATGGTTATGTGTTTTTTTCTTTGAGTTTGTTTATATAGTGAATTAAGTTAATGGATTTTCATATATTGAACCAACCTTGCATCCCTGGGATGAAGCCTACTTGATCCTGTTGAATGGTGGTTTTGATGTGTTCTTGGATTCTGTTTGCAAGAATTTTATTGAGTATTTTTGCACTGATATTCATAAGCGAGATTGGTCTGAAGTTCTCTTTTTTGGTTGGGTCTTTGTGTGGTTTAGGTATCAAAGTAATTGTGGCTTCATAAACGAGTTAGGTAGTGTTCCTTCTGTTTCTATTTTATGGTATAGTTTGAGGAAAATTAGTATCAGGTTTTCTTTGAAGGTCTGGTAGAATTCTGTATTAAATCCATCTGCCCCTGGGCTTTTTTTGGTTGGGAGGTTTTTAATGACTTCTTCTATTTCCTTGTGTGATATGGGCCTATTTAGGTAGTTTACCTGCTCTTGATTTAACTCTGGGTTATGGCAGCTGTTTAGAAAACTATCCATACATATCCTGAGTATCTTAATTTGGGACTCAGATTGCAAACTTCATGCTGTATCTGCCTTGTCCTTTATAATCTTAAGCTCTGTTGTCACCTTGGGCACCTTTGCAGTCTTTTAAGATCTGTTCCAGGTCCATGAGGCCTCTTATCTAGAACTTAATATATGTTTTCACAATGAATATAATCTCTATTGTACCAACTCCAGCTTTGGCTCCTGGTCCCCTGATATGTGGATGCATTGTTTTGCTCTGTGTGATAATTTTAGTTGATGATTTTAGCTGATCAGAAAGCATCATGTATCACCACTCCTCCCTCTTTCTCTTTCCTTCTCTCCCTCTCTATTTCCATCTCCCCCCTCTATCTGTACACAACATAGGATTCTGTGGACTAAGTTTCTGCACACTTGATCAAGCATAGGCAGATTAAATTGTTTTTACATAGAGTGTCAGGAGCTCCTCACATGTCCACCTGGCATTATGTACAAAATTACACAGGGATCTTTGTGCTACACAGGCATTGCCAGGGCCCATGCTGTGCTGCACCTGATGATTTACCACACCTGCTAACAAAGTCGTGAATTTCTCATAATAGCTAAAGGAGAAAGGCACTCGAGATGATGGCTCAACAACAGGCTCTGTGCCTGTTTGCTGTTTAGCTCTTTCTTTGCCGGTAAGACAGAGTCTCATTCCATAGCCCCGGGTGGCTTAGAATTAATACCAATCCTCCTACATAACGCCTCCACATCTGAAATTTCAGAAGTATGCTACCATGCCTTATTGAAAAAGATACTCTCATATTCACACTCATTGGTTTTTATTGATCCACTCAAACTTCTAAATGAAAAAAATAATGTCAAATTCTTGGAGAATTTAAGATGCCCATTTTGTACTCCACAATCCTGAAGATCTTTCCTTGAAGATACTATACTTCTTTGTATAGAAAGGGATCCACTCTGTGATGTCATCTATTGAATGGAAATTGGAATTCCAAACAGCCTTTTTAGGAGATCTTAAAAATAAACTGAAATGGAAGAGAGAAACATGTTATGTCTCTTTACCATAATTAATTCCATCATGTGTACCAAAGATAGACTATGCCCAATACTAACATGCCACGGTCTGGTATTCCTGCAGCAGAAAAACACACATAGCATGAGAATCAATGGGTACCATATCAACATAGAACGGATGAATATGTACTGCCTCTGCCTAAACACACTTTGAGCAGCATGTTCTTCTGCTCAGGCAACTAAGTCCATAGCTAGAAATACTTTTCCTTCATTCTAGGGAGTAGGATACTTCAGGCTGCATCAGCACAGGCACTGCAGGAGAGCCTTTTATTTTACTATGACTTTGTCATATTAAAGCCACAGAGTTAAAGCAATAAAACAATGACTGCCTTAGTATTCACAGGGGAAACCAAGACTCAAAGACATTAAGTAGTTTCATTCTAAATCATTTGGTTAATTTGTAAACAAAACCAGCGACACCTTGTCTTTCAATGCATTGTGGTTTTTAGCTTCAAACAAAAGACTGTATGTTCGAAGTCAAGAAGTCTATAAAATAAACTACCCAAATATTAAGAGATATAGCAGTGGAGAATGGACAGGAAGAAATGACAATTTCTAGTGGCCCCTGAAACTCTACAACTGACTTATTTTCTTAAAGACCCCAGCCATGTTTCATGTGATGCCATAACTCCTCAGGAAGACTATGCTGCTAGACCCTGGGAGGTCCTTCCAGTTAACACCTAACAGAAGTTCTTAGCTTGGCTGTTTCTGAACAGGTTAGGGACTCACAAAGGGCAGAAAGAAACATTTCTCACATTCTAAGTAATTAAAGCATGCAGTGCATGAGTTCTATCCAAGCTATTGATTCTGTGAATACAAGTGGAATGTCCCTTCCAAAATCTTCACGCATGATTCCCAATGCGAGCTTCTCATCTCTGACCTCGACCTGCGACTTTCTTTCCTGTTCTGCTACTTTCTACTTCTTTCCCTGCTTGCCATTCTCCTGCACTCGTTCACTTCTCCCTGACCATTTAATCATGTCACTTTACTACTTATGAGGTACTGTAAAATTATGGTAAGAAGTTTTCTTACCATACAGATTACTGAAGGGCAAGACAAAAATAATTTCCCTAAGCCTTCTGGAAGGAGACTCTTCAGAAATTCAAAAACTTGAATGTCTTGGGAATTTTAGGAAAAGAGAATCATACCAAGTCAGATGTACTGAGCGTCTGTGTGTCAGACCTTGTGCAAAGTGTTCCATTTCCATGGCCTCTTAACACACAATAAGCATATGAATCAGCTGGAATCACTGTGCTCATACTAATAGCATAATAAAAATGTTAGTTATAATATTCTCTAAGACTGTGCAGAACAAGCAACAGTCGTGATTTGAAGTCAAGCATTCTCATTCAGAGCTCACCCTGAGTTCCACACCCTGAAAGACACATCACTATTTAGAGTAAGAGTCATCTGAGTCACTTAGAAGTCATGTGAGCGGAGGTGAAGCAGAGAACATCCTTCAACACTCCTTCCATAGCATCAAACGAAATCCCAGACACAGAGTCTAAATTCTTTCGAAGTGCTGAATCACACATTCCTGGTAATAGATTTTTCTCAAAATTAAAGCCTCTCCATTGGCATTCATTAGAACTCCTGACTTGGAAACGTGGTCTGAACATAAACACATTGAATGTGAACCGAGAAACACCACACATCTACTTTGGGATCAGGAATCTCTTATGTCCAGTGATTTAATATCTTCTGAAGTCCTCCTAATCCCCCATGAAGAGAGGATTAGCATTTCCTTAATGGGAAGAGGAGCTTGAGTCTCCCTACTCTCATGCATCATCGGATAATTCAATACACAAGGGCAGTGGGAGCAGAGACATCAAGCAGGGATTCAGAAGCCCTGTACATATGGTGAATGACCACACCAGGACACACTTGTCAGCAGACAATCACATTTACGTAGGGTGATTCAAAGCTTACAAAGTTTTGGGGGACTGAGAGCAGGAACATCCAGCATGGGCAAAGGTCATTAGCTGGGGCTTAGGGTACCTGTCACACTTCATTAGCATGGGAAGGCATTTCAGGACTCTCAGGTGCTAGCTGTAAAGCTATTGTCAGGAGAAAAGAAATTGATCCTATAAACTAATTGAGGCTATGTGACGTTCCTCTGGTAGAGGCATGTGTAGGGGCTTAGAACCTTCCAGACAAGGTCAGAGAAGGAGAAAACCTGCTAAAAAGGGAGTCTCCCATATTATGCCGAACCAGGAAGCTATCCAGTCCTGGTAGACTTTGACCTTAACTAGCAGAATTTTTCCACAGAGGAGAGGCCCTATCAGCCAGGTCAGAAGGCCAGAAAACTTTAGTCAAGACCAGCAATCAAGACACTAATGCTCAAGCTGGGACACCCCAAGCTCACATCAATTATGTCAGGGAATGCCTCACAAAATAGAGTCTATTACCAAGAAACGAAGTTGCAAAATCTCATTAATTCTTGTAGTCTGATATAGACACACACTGTCATCCTTGGCATCATCCCTTATCATATGAAGAGTTTCAGGAGCCAAGCAGAGAGTGGCTCAAATTTAACTTAAAGCATTGTGACCTTAACAGAATGCATTTGTAATTTCTACAAATGCCTTACCCTTTAATAATTAATGCCATAGACCTCATAAACTAGATGGGCCTGACTCCACACTAATGAGCTGCTTTATTGCCCTTTGTGTAATTTTAGTGATGTCTGCAGGTGAATTTTTTAAGTGATGCTGTCCTTTAAAAAGCAGTATAAACTCTTTTTTTCTGCTTCAGCTGCTGAAGACTTTTTTGGCTGCATTGTAGAGTGAGCAGTGTTGGAGAACATGTCCCTATATGCACTAACACTTTCAAAATAAGGAGCAGCATTTATTTAAAATAAAAGTGAATAAATGAATAAAAAGCAAATAGAGAAATTCTGCCCTGGGTAGAAGAGGGTGGCAAGTGACCCACCTAGCATTGATCATAGACAATCTTCCATGGGTAATTTTTTTTTCTATGAAAGATAATTTACATAAAACCATCCAGTAAGCAACTGTTCCTTGAAGACAAAGTAAAGTTGACTCCTGCTTATGGCAAAAAACCCTCTTAGTTTATAGAGGAAAGATTTAATGAGAGGGATTCTGGGAACATGGCTGTGGTCATAGCATCCTCAGATTTTCTCTTGTATGCTCCCTTCAAGGAATAACCTTGTAGGTGATTTTATATCATTTGAACATAAACAGAAATTCCAACTATTACTTAAGTAGCTTTAATATTTTCACTTGAGGCTGTCATCCACATTAATAAAAACTTACCCTGTAGCTTAATAATGGATCTCTGTTTTCTACATATATGGTGACACTCAATTCTTAACTATTCTCCTGCAGCCACAGTGCTGTCAGCATTTGAAATCATGATTCTTGCTCATCCATTAAAGGATCTTCACAGCTCTCTTTGAGATCTTTATACAAAAATCTATTTGTAAGCCCAAATGTATTTCAAAGATCCCACTTTGGGAGATTAATGGGCAAATGGAAATATCAGAAAAAAGATTAAACAACTACAGTCACTGATAAACACTCATTTGTCAAATCAAAGACAAAGCCTCCAGATTGCCCCAAGAGTGGAGACTGGACTGACATCTGAAGTGTCAGCCTTTGAAATGCCTCTGCTGTGCCTGCTTCACCAAAACAAACAAACAAACAAACAAACAAACAAAAAACCCACAAAAAACAAACAAACAAACAAACAAAAAAACAGAACAAGCCCTCAGTGGTAGACAAAGCTCAGGTCAAATAATCATCTGTGGGGTTAAGAAACACATCATTGGTTCTTAGACAAGATTGGAGGAGTTTGCAGTTGTCCCAGGATGGGGTAATGGGGTCTGTAGCATTTCCCAGCTAGGGACAGAGTCCTGGATTCTGGTCTAAGAAATCTAGTCAAAATTCATTCAACTGTTTTCACTTCTCTAATGTTGAAAGAGCCTTGCAACTTATCTTTTGGACCATATGGTGGGTGCAAGGTAAATGTCCTAAAGTAAATTCTTTTATACCATTATAAATATGAACTTAGATCAAATCTGACTTGAAACAATAATTAATTGACTTACTTAGAGAAAAAACATTGAATTTCCATTAGAACTATGAATAAAAAACTTGATTTCAAGATTATGCCCACAAGTTTCCAGTTGATGTGGACTCCATCTAAACACTCCACCTAGCTTCTTTATATCTGACCCACTCAAATATATGGATTTCCATTCTCTAGGCTAAAAGGTTAAACACCCAGAAGTGGAATTACTTTTCTACCTTGAGATAAGTAGAATGACAGAAATTTTTAAATCTCTTTAACATGTAACAACAATTAAAAAAGAACTCATGGATTTGAAAATGAGCATGAGGTAGAACAATGAGCTGTATTGGAATGTAAAAACAGAAGTCTATGGGAGGGTTTGGAGAGAGGAAAGGGAAAGGGAAAGGATGCAACTATATTATAAATTTCAAAAAATGTAAAACTATTTTAAAAGAAAGGAAATTAGACAAAATAGCAATCTTTTAGTTTATTAAAACACAATCAAAATTGATTAAATTAATTCTGATAAGAAAGCTTAAAATTTTCAAATCAAAAATATGAGAGGCTGAGTTTGTGTCATGGAAATTATACACAAATTGGGCAAGGGGGCACATGTCCACAATCCTAACACTGTAAGAGCTAACACAGAGGAGTCTCTAGAGCTTGCTGACTAGCAAGCCTAGTCTAATAAGTGACTTATGGGTTATGTATTCCACTGTAAAAAGTAAACTAGAAGGTGCCTGATTGACACACAAGAAGTTAATCTTTACCCTTCATACATGCACACAAATATAACACACACACAAGACTAAAGAATTTTTAATCTCCCCAATGTCATTTTCAGGAAATGTTACTGTAAGAAAATGTGCTATATCATGACCATAAAAAAAACATTAAAATGACAAAAAATGGAACAAAAATTACATGATAATGTTAACTTAAGGTTAAACATTTTCAAAAGTTTAGTAATAAAATGAAAATAAAATAGTATTTGAAAGTACATTTCTGCACTCTAAAGCCATTTCACTGACACCACTGTCGTTTTCAACATGTAAAAGTTGTTGTCTCTAAATTCTGAGACATTTTTGCACCTCAGTAAGATCCTAGCACATAAATGAGCACTTGTTTTCTATCTCAAGATATATTTCCTCTCACTGACTCCTTACTTCTCTCTGCCTCTGTCTCTGTCTCTGTCTCTGTCTCTGTCTCTGTCTGTCTGTCTGTCTCTGTCTCTCTGTCTCTGTCTCTCTGTCTGTCTCTCTGTCTCTCTCTCTCTCTGTCTCTCTCTCTCTCTCTCTCTCTCTCTCTCTCTCACACACACACACACACACACACACACACACACACACACACAGAGTTGATTTAGATTTGCTTGTATGCATGTGAGTAGTGCTGACTCCTTATAATTGGATAAACTACTAGAGACTGGAAGAAAAAAAATGTGACTCTTCCTTTCCAAGGAGCTAAGGACCGCTGTAGTTCTTCCTTTAGGATTGGAGCCTTTAGAAATGTCTGCCATCCATATTAGCATGCCAACTGATATTCTTATTATGCAGGATTTGTGTAGGGAACTATATTGTTGAGGATTCATTGTGCAGCTTCGCTGTAATAACTAGAAGACACTATCTTGCAGGAGGCATTCTGAGTCTTCTGCCTCTTACATTTTATCTGCCCCCTCCCCTTCCAAAACATTCCCAAAATATAAAAGGCATGAACTTTTGTGGTGGATGTGCTTGGTGTAAAAACTACATAATTATCTTCATAAAACATTCAAAAACTGTTTTAGATTGTCTCAGTGTTATAATTCACCTAACTTAGTAGATCAATTAAAGTGAAAAAATGGCTGCTGTTAGGCATGTCAGGGAACCTAACGAAGCACGTACTGCTTTATGAAGACGCAACTCACTCTTCCATGCAATACTTAACCGAGAACTTACTGAAATACTTAACGAAATTATCAAACAGAGTAGCAAAATATTTCAATGAGAAAATTAATAGGACATATTTTTATTAAAGGAGGGATTTGTGGGAAACAACAGATGTGTTGCACAGGCAGTATAGATTATACATTAGAGAGATACAATAAAAGCTAGGATATAAGCCCTTTGGGAACTAATTCTAGAAATATGGAGATTAACCCTGCATTCAGAATGTGAACAAAAAGGTACTTCGAGTCCTACTGATGCTGAGCATTTATCAAATAAGTATTTTGAAAAGATTAATGAGTGAGGAGAAATGACTCTCTGAAACTCCTTAGATATAAGATCACCTGAAATATGCATGCATACACACACGTCGGCATAATTGCTACATGTTTCACTGAGTCATGATGTAGCATGGAGTCCTGAGCAGAGCCAAAGCAAACTTGCACTTGAGCCATAGTCCAGAGGTGTTGTCTTCCCGAAGAGATACTGCGCAAATTTTCCTACCTCTCACAACTGTGCCCAACAGGCCATTTGACAGATCTGGTTCATCTACCCATGGAGAAGCAGAGGAGATGAAGGGATGAACTAAGGCTTCATTCAGAACACGAGATGAAAAATGTGATGGGCAGCTTATCATTATCATATATTTGCAACACTAATGTGACCATTATGGAAATCTAGTCATCTATCGCACATACTACTGAATCTACACATTTGGCAGGTTCAGTGGTGTGATACCTGTGGCCCTGAGAAGTCAGAAAGGCCTCTCTAATGAGAGAGCAAATGTAACTGGGAACTCATGAGAGTATCTAAGTTTGTCCCAGGTCTCAGAGTTAGTAGAAGGAATAGAAAAGCAATGTCATGTATGTGCTCAGGGTGCTGTAGGCACATTGAATTCCATTCATTTTATAGAATCTAATTTTCAGAAAACCAACGTGGAAAACCATTATCCCATATTAAAGAGAAAAAAGTCAGGGTTGGAGTAAGCAAATTGTCTAGGCCAAATGTACTATAAATAAGCTGAACTTTAGTTACTCACTTCCTGGTTTATACTCTTGCACTCTCCTTCACAAACAATTGTATACACATGGTTATTTAATTATGAAATATGCAAATTATATTTATACATGTATAGGTGTATGTGTCTTTTCAAAACATCAACACTAAACAAGGAGGGTTAGGGAACAATTTATTTTCTAACTTCCTGTGCTGTTAGGGAACAATTTATTTTCTAACTTCCTGTGCAAAAATTGTTTTTCTCTCTCCAGGCTAGTTGCAAATACAGAAAAAAAAAATGTATCCATAGTGGACAACCAAATCAGTTGTTGGAGAAGAGAGATTTTGTAGAGTTGTGTGAATTTTGTGATAGTGCTCAAATAATCAGTCTCCACCTCATTTTTAATTGAAGTTGCATTTACAACCTCCTAGATTTTCCATCAAACATAGAGCCACTCTGTAGGTTGCAGACCCAGCAAGTCTCACCGTGCTTCAAAGCAACAGTGCTTGGGCAGGGAGATGACAGCTATTAAATCAACTCCTAATTGGCATGTCTGCTTACCCAAAGGTGTAAAATCTTCTCCTTCTTAAAAGGAATAAAATCCATGAGCAACACTTTAGAGGTTAAATGACAACTATAACCTCTCATTTGTGGTCACGTGCTAACTACCTGGCTGGTTTGAAGCCCCTGAAAGGCAGAAACTTGAGTTTTTAAAGTATAAATCTATTTGTTATACAAAATTCAAACTCGGAGTAAAAAGCTAATAAGTCACTATGGCATGAGGGTTACAATGGAGACAGTGGGCAGTGAGGACACAGCCTCAAGGGCCTCGAGGGGAGGATTTTTTGATTCACTTATTTTATTAATCTAGTGTTGAGAACCACTATAAAATCACAGGCCATATAATGAGAGCTTCATGTTAGGGGAAACCCTGCCGGTGTTCTGTGACATAAACATCAATACTGAATGACTTAGTGTGATTTGGCTTAATGGAATCTATGTATATATATGTACCAGGGGGATGTATAATATACAGACTATTATTTTCAGATGTTCTTGACTTTTGTTTTTAAGGTTTTTGTAGTAAGTGCAGCCTGATAATGCCTACTTTTCTGGAGAGATTCTGATAATTAAATATCACATGAAATATGGTAAAAAAACATATGCCTATAGAGTCATTGCTAAGGATAGCAATACTCTCAATCTTTTTTCACTAAAATTCCTTTCCATTTATTGAGGATCAGAGCCATCCCCATGCTGTACATTCAGGTGACAGTCCAGGAAGAACTTGCTGGAGCCAGTTTTTCTCCTTCTACCAAATGGGTCCCTGAAATTGAACTCAGGTCATCGAGTTGGTAGGAAATGATGCTACCTATTGAACAGTCTTGTAGACCTTGATACACTCAACTTCTTAGCTGAGTTTCCAGTTTTCATCTGTACCTAACTTTGGTTTCTATGGTCTCCTGGAGGCTGAGTGTGATACCCTGAAGGCCCGTTTGCCTGTTTCACTGATCTTTAGATTTTTGTCAAGTCAAAACAGTTTTCTAATTCTTAGGCCAGTTGACTTCGGAGTTCAGAAAGATTTTCCAAGGTCTCTCAGATATAAACATGAAGAATTATGTGGAAACCCTAAAGCATCCCTGGAAAGAGTCCATATCACAAAACAAGGCCTTTACCCCAGGATTTCCTGGTAACTACAATGAGGTGAGTAATAAGGTCAATGGTTCTAGTCTAAATTGGGTGCCTCGTTCTGAAAACTACTGTGTGAAATTACTCACACTGCACACAGGAAATGATAGTGCTACCATAGAAAACACTGTCAGGTGTAAGCGGAATCTGGTGTGTCAAGCCAGTTATTGTATTTCTTACCTACGTCACACAGTGCGGCTTAAAGGAAATATACTGCCTTAAAGATGAGGACCACACTTATTTGTAGTTATAAAAACAAGCATTTATTGATTGTTGTTAAAGATTATGCTGTTTTAATAAATTAGTGGTTGCAGATTACCATGGAATTTATGTTATAACCAAAACTTCCTTCATAAATAACCACACTTTCCCTGAGACTGAGTGCTTAGCTAGTCTTACAGTACCAGGCATGATCAGCTCTCAAAACATACATGCCAAGTAATATTATATGAATTCAGTAGGCTGCATTTAAGAATTATATGAATTCAGTAGGCTGTATTTAAGAATAGATATGCATATGTATGTATATATGACTTATATGTACTTATTTGTAAATACAATGTTAAAAAACTTTTAGGGAATTAATCAATCTAGCAATAAAAGAAGCCTGCTTCTGGGTTTTGTTATTATCTTATCAGCAGACTAAACAGTTTACACATTTTAACTGAACACAGCTTCCAGGAGAGCGTAAGTGGAGCAAAAGAATTCTTTGTATTTTATAGGATAAATAAAGCACAGCTAGCACTGGAGAGAAAATGTTACTCTATGATCAACCAACAAAACAGATTCATATCATATCTTCTTCCATTTTCTTTTTGGCTATGAGACATTGCCAGTCAGTTCATTTTAGAATTTTTGTTTGTTTATTTGTCATTCCTATGACAAGGGGCATAGCCTCTATAGTCAAAGAATGACAAATGACAAAAGGACATTGCTCAGGTATACTTACAAATATAAGCATCAAATAATGGCAGAGGATCATCTTGCCAGAGGTCAAAATGTAAATGAAATACAATTGTAATAATTGTAAATATATTAGCTGTAAATGCAAAGATTTGTAACCTATTAACTAAAACTTCAGACGTAGTCCGTGTAGTGACTACAAATTTACCTGTTACACAAGCGTATTTTCAAAGACTGAGTGTGGTCTAAGAATTAAATGTCTCAAAGAGAGGGAACCTTCACTAAAGAGAAAATACTACTATATCTGATAAGTGAAAGATGTCAAAACCTAAACGTTTGCTGAGTTACAAAGAGACATTGGATTCCAGAAGGTAAGTAGTAAAATTTCATACAATTTGGAGCATTTTGATGATAAAAATGTGTCAGTGTTCTGAGGGCAGTAAGACCTACAATTAATAAATGGGACCCCGTGAAACTGAAAGTCTCCTATAAGGCCAAGTATACCAACACAGTATTTGATAGAGGGGCAATATCCAAACCATATAAAGAATTCAAAAGTAAATATCAAAAAAGTAACAAATAAAAAAGTATGGGCACACAACTAAACAGAGAATCTCAATAGAGAAATCGCAAGTGGTGAAAAACAAAGAAATATTCAGCATTCTTAATCATCACGATCATGAAATCAAAGCTACTTTGAGATTCCATTTTACACCTATCAGAAAGATTATGGCCAGTAACAGAAATGACAGCTTATGCTGGAGATGATGTGTACCAGGGGAGACGGTCTTCCGTTGTTAGTGGGAATACAAACTTGTCCAGCCACTATGGAAATCAAGATGGCAGTTCCACAGAAAGTTGGAAACCAATCTTCTTCTAGACCCAGGCCTATCACAGGCATATTCCCAAATGATGCTCCATCACGCCACAGGGAAACTTGCTCAACTAAGTTCACTGTGGCTTCATTTATAATATCCAGAAACTGGAAAAACCCTAGATCCATTTGGATTCTTGTTTGTCATTTGCTTGGGAACAGAGCTGGAAAACAGACTACAGAAATAGCACTCCAATGATGTTTTTCCACTTTGCCAAGGCAAAGTGTGGGAGTTGGCTACAGGTAATAGGTTCTCAGGGAACTTGCTCATATTAATTCAAATCAAGTGTAATTTGAGCTGTTTTAATAAATTGATCTAAATACTTAAAATAATTTAGATATGACAGCAAGAAAAGTCTTTCTTTATGATATGTACAATATGCTTGGATGGGAGCTTGTTATAGAAACCAAAATAAAACAGACCCCAAAGGAATAGGAAGAAGAATCAATTGATTTAATAGGAAAAGAGAAAGTCTCAGCCACCCAAGACATCAGGAAAATGTCAACTGGATGGGGACTGTTTAACAGCAAACATAAACAACCGGAGGAGTTTCAATGGAAGATACAGCGAAACTCTCAGTGTGACATTTATAGTGTGGTTCTATTTTTAGCTTTCTAAGAATTCTCTATACTGATTTCCAGAGTGAGAAAACCAGCTTTTAATGTCAGCAACCATGGAGGGAATCCTTTCCTAACATCCTCACCATCATTTGTTTTCACTTATAATTTTTTTTTTCGCTTATAATTTTACATCCTATATTAGACAATCTGGTTCATTGTCCCTTTGTTCACAATAGCTAAGGAGCGGAGTTGATCTAAATGTGTTTCAACTAATGCAAAGATCATGAAAATGTGCCATATGCAGTTTTCTTTGGGGCAAACAAAAATGAATTCATAAAATTTGCAATAAATGGATGGAACAGAAAACACCATGTTAAGTGAGATAACCAGAAAGATAAATGCCACACTATCTCCCTTCCTTACGATTCCTAGCTTCACATATACAGCCAGAAATAACCATAGAGAAATATAATTGGTCCATGAAAGCGGGCACCTCTAGGGAGGGGAAAAGCATACCCAGCTGATATTAAAAGGGAAAATTGAAAAATGGGAGGATTTATTGTGGCGGGGTGAGGGAGAGAAATACAGAACATAGGGGAAGAGAGAGTGATTAATAACAATAAGGCGGTGGTGGCACAAGCCTTTAGTCCCAGCACTTGGGACATATACATTTGGATAGGTGGGTAGGTAGCTGCAGCAAAGCTCCCCAAGCCAAATCAAACAACCAATCAACTATATTTTTCTCTGGTCATCTTATACCTTAGACAAAACGTTCTTTAGAAAGTTACCTCAGAGGTATAATGTTATACAGAATAAGAATTACAGAAGGATGCTGATATTGAGTTCAAAGCAGTGTTTCATTATAATTGACTCATTAAAAGTCCAAAACAAGTTTTTACATGGCCTTGTTTTATCATAGTGCACACCTGTGATTTTATCCATGGACCTAAATGCTTTTACTTGAACATAAAATTGTCCTAAGTCTATTTCTCTGTTAGTGTTATTATGAAAACTCATTGTATTTCTTATTCTGTAGCCTTTACTTACTATTTTGAGGAGTGGGCAATTTTATTTTTGATTCTAAATTTATTACATCTTTCTCAAAACAATGACCATCTCTAAAAGTTTTCTTCCTATTTGAATGAAGTCAGGAATTCTATAGAATCATAATCAGTTTGTCTATAAGATAGTATATCTTTGTAGGTCTATAGAAATCTGCTATAAAGGGTGGGTCAATACCTAGTGATTGCTATGTATCTAATAATGACAGGAAAAGTATATTGAGAGCAGGAATCTTTCCTCAGATTCAATGTTCTCAAAATTGCTCAGAGGAGCAAATCTGTCGTAGATTTTAGTCTATGGCAGAACCATCTCAGGAAGATCACCTACTAGATGTTAGCTTCTCCTAGATGGCTTTTAGCAAGTTATGATCAATAGGCAAGTATATATGGTTGTTCATACAGGCTCTCTCTCTGGTTGGGGTGATTTCACAGCACAATATGATATATCAGTTTTAAAATTCAAAGAAGAGGAACTTAGTAGGCTTCTGTTATGTTGAAAAAAATAATGCTATTAACCAAGGTTTAGGAAAATGCATGCTCAGGTATTTTCTCAAATGGAGTCACCCAGTAAAACACCACAGAGAGTACTAGAAACCCATGAAGTGAAAGACACTCAGGACTCAAAGGAAGGGAACTTAGATGGTATGCCCTACAGTGGGGAGAAAGAACTTGAAGAGCCCATTTCCAGCAGAAAGACAAGGCATGAAGTCAAAAACTCTGACCCATAATTGTTCCTGTCTGAAAGAACTGCAGGGACAAAAATGGAGAAGAGCCTGAAGAAAAGGAGATCCAGAACAGGCCCAAACTGGGATCCAGCTCAAGGGGAGGCCCCAAGGCCTGACACTATTTCTGAGGCTATGAGGTGTTTACAAAAAGGGGCCTATCATGACTGCCCTCCAAAAGACCCAGCATGCAGCTGAATGAGTCAGATGCAGATATTCACACCAAATCAATGGACAGAAGCTGCTGGACGCCGTGGTTGAATTATGGAAAAGCTGGAAGAAGCTGAGGAGCGTGACCCTGTAGGAGGACCAGCAGTCTCAACTAATGTGGGCCCCCGAGATCTCTCAGATACTGAGCCACCAACCAGGCAGCATACACCAGCTGATATGAGGCCCCCAATACATATACAGCAGAGGACTGCTGGGTCTGGGTTCAGTCAGAGATGATGCATAACCCTCAAGAAACTGGAAGTCCCAGGGAATGGGGAGGTTTGGTGGAGTGGTGTGTAGGAGTGGGGACATCCTCTTGGAGACAGGGGTGAGGATGGATTGGATATGAAACAGTCAGAGGGTAGACTGGGAGGGGAATGGAATCTGTATTGTAAAATAATATTAAATAAAATTAATAAAAAAGAGAGTCAGGATCATAATGAGTAAAGGTATAAGTCCATGTTCTGATAAATATGACCACCAAGGTGTCATCTGAAATTCAAAATGTACATAGGAGCATTTGTGCATATGAACTTGTGCATATGAACTAATTGTGAGACTGTGTATCCCCAAACAAATGTCTGATACAGAAGATGTTTTCTGCCTCACTGGATCTATATTGTATTCATCATCTTAGAGTATTCCTTGAAGCTTGGGGGCAACCCATGGTATAGGAGTGCAGACTACCTATTTGGTTTTATTTGGAAGTATGGGTGATTATACTGCAGTGGTTGGCAAAGAGTAGGTGATCATTAGAATTTAGTTTCACTCTCCATTCACTGTTTTATCACTCCTATCAAGGATGATTCTGGCCTTTTTCTTTATACCAAGGCGTCTGAAAACTGGAGTCATTGACTACAATGTGCTGCTCTTCGGTTTTGTAAGTAAACACAGACCATCTCAACAAAGTCAAGTTTATTAATTTGTGTACTGCCCACAATAACTTTGAACATATGATAATAATATGATAAACTAAAAGGCTGAAAGCACCTTACATTTTATAGAAAAAGTATTGACTTTTGCATTATACTTGATGTTCACTAATTTCCTACTGTATTTGTTCATAATATGACTATACACTATCTCTTTCAAAACACTTGTAAAAACTATAGTAGAAGAGACTTAACTTCCTTCTTTTTAATGTCTTATTTATTTATTTATTTATTTATTTATTTATTTATTTATTTA
>JADRCD010009236.1:0-14051 GCA_019843815.1 Montemys delectorum
TTTTTTTTTTTTTTTTTTTAAGATTTATTTATTGTTATATGTAAATACACTGTAGCTGTCTTCAGACAGTCCAGAAGAGGGCGTCAGATCTCATTACAGATGGTTGTGAGCCACCATATGGTTGCTGGGATTTGAACTCACAACCTTCAGAAGAGCAGTCTGTGCTCTTACCTGCTGGGCCATCTCACCAGCCCGAGGTTATCCTTCTACTCGCTGTGCAAGGTGACTAAGCACCACCTAGCCTGGCTAGGAATTACTCTTGAGAGTTTTCTATCAGTCGTGTGCATCACAGACTTGGATGCATGGAAAAAGCATTAACATATGTCAGTGTGATAGCAAAGCTTCTAGATTGAGAACTTGTATTGTCTTCACAGTATGAAGTTGACGAGCTACGGCGGAAGAAAGAGATTACTGTGAGAGGGGGAGATGTCTGTCCAAAACCTGTCTTTGCCTTCCATCATGCTAACTTTCCACGTAAGTGTTCTTTAATCCTGCGATGAGTAGGGTACTTAAAGGGTTTGAAAGACTTAGGATTTTGTCTAAAAGACAAATAGAAACTTTTATATAGAAAAGATAGTAGCCAAGTGGTGGTGGTGGTGCATTCCTTAGATCCCAGCACTCAGGAGGCAGAGGCAGGCTGATTTCTGAGTTCCGGGACAGCTAGGGCTCCACACAGTCTCAAAAAAAAAAAAAGGAAAAGATAGTAATTTATATGGGGCCAGTCAAGTAGGTGAGAGTGTTTGAACTACTTGAGTTCAAATTTTGGAAACTAGATAAACATGAAAGAAGGATAGAGATCCACACTGGTACACCCCAAAATAATAAACTTCAAAAAAATTTTATTTTAGTTTTTAAGATAAAGCCTCACTATATTATAGATCAGACTGGCCTGGAGCTCAAAGATCTACCTGCCACTGCATCCCACGTGCTGGGATTAAAGTTGTGTGCCACCACGCCCGGCTTTGAATAGTAATTTTTTTTGTTTCCAATTTTTTAGAATGGCGATTGATTACTAGAATTGATAGCATGTTGCACAAATTTTTGTGTTTTGAAAGATGATTTGTATGGAGTGAGATTCCTGGGGAATCGCCAGAAGAAGGAAGGCGTTAGATTGTCTGAAGTTGCAATTACAGGCAGTTGTTAGTTTTACGTGGATCCTGGGGACCAGCGTGGGTTCTTGAGCAGCACTCTTGACAACTGAACCATCTCCTCAGCCTTGGCTTTGTTTTTAATGCCCAAACTTCCACTAGGGTTTGCCCTTGCATTTTATAGTATAGCAGAACATTGCTTGCAGGATATAGTAGGACCTTTGGGAACAGTGATTGAGCCATGAGCCGATGCTGAGGTGTGTTAGGGTAGTGTTGGCCTAGCCAGAGATTGGGTTTGAAGTTGTTGGAGAATACTGAAGCAGAGTAGGTCTTAGCATCAGTAACTAGTGCTTTTGAAGACTTCATGAAGTCCTTAGTCTACTAGTAAAGGCCATGATGTGCTTGCTTTCTTACAGAGTATGTGATGGATGTGCTGATGGATCAGCATTTTACAGAACCAACTCCCATTCAGTGCCAGGGATTTCCTTTGGCCCTTAGTGGCAGGGATATGGTTGGCATTGCACAGACTGGCTCTGGAAAAACATTGGCGGTAGGTACCAAGCTTTTGACATTATGGTAACTTATTTTGTTATCCTGGTTGGCTTACATTTTCTCAGTTCTTGGGGATTTTGGTTGGTTGGTTATTTTCTCGAAAGAGAGTTTCTCTGTGTAGTTCTGGCTATTGGTCTGTGTGCCACGGTGTCCTTGAGCTCAGAACCACCTGTCTCTGCCCCCTTCCAAGTGCTGGAATTAAAGGCTGCCTCACAATTCCTCAGTTCTTAAACTCACTGTGTGTAAGCAGGGCATGGTGGGACCTACTTACTTTTAATCCTAGCACTAGGGAGGCAGAGGCAAGTGCATGGATCTCAGGGACCAGCTTGGTCTATATAGTGAGTTCCAGGATAGCCAGAGAGAGCTACATAGTGAAACACTGTCTCCAAAATAAAAAAAACAAAAGAATTTCAGCTATATACTTAAATTGCACTTGAGTGTGGTAATTGTTCTGTTTTTCCCCTTCCCCTTAGGAGATTGTTAATGACTGATTAACTTGCCACCTGTTAGGCTGATGACCTAGGTTTGTATGACATTGTTGATTCTCATTCCTCCCCAGTATTTGCTGCCTGCCATTGTTCATATAAACCACCAGCCATACTTGGAAAGAGGAGATGGCCCAATTGTAAGTGTGTTACCATTTGTAATTTTTCAGAATAATGATTTTTAATGATGGTTTAATTTTAGGCACTGTGCCCAATTTAATTTTTTTTTTTTTTTTAAATGAGTCATCTCTCCGGCCCCTGCCCTTATCAATTCTCAACCCTTTTCTCTGTATGTGGAGGTGGTACTGGCCTGTCTCATTTGGAATTAAATGACTTGCCCAGCAATAAAGTTGTGCAGCAATAAAATATGGATTTGAGGCACTCTTCCTCTTTTCTGTTTATGATCTAATTTATGCTCTTGTGTGTGCTAGACAGTAATCCCGCCACTGAGCTCCACATCTCTGAACTGAATCTAGCCTTTGAACCAGTTCTTATAGCAAATATAAGTTCTTTGTTTGGGGGTTTATTTTTTGGTACTGAGGGTTGAATTTAGGGCCTGATGCATGCTAGGTAAGTAGTCAACCATGGAACTATTCGTCCCTCAAGCACACTTCTAAATTATTCATTTTTATTAGATTTCCTTATTTTTCTGAAGGGAGTGGGTACATGCCGCCTTGTTTTGTAGAAGTCAGGGGATAACTTGTAAGGGTAAGTTCTTCCCACCATGAGGGTCTCATGATCAGGTTGCCAAATTAGGGGATTAGAGGTTGACAGGCCAGAAGTCTAAAACTTTTCTTTTTCTTTTTTAAAGTAGATTATACAAACAGTAAATCAAACATACATGGGTCATTTATGCCTTGAGTAAACACATCAGAGTGAGTCAAGTGGGGAAATTAGACTACCTTTTGATTCTTAGAGTGGTTGGGATTTTGGGGATTTATTAAAATTTGGGTGGCTGTCTCAGGGCTATTTGCTTCCCTCCTCCCACTTTGTTTCAGTGTCTAGTGCTGGCTCCTACCAGAGAGCTTGCTCAGCAGGTGCAGCAGGTGGCTGATGATTATGGAAAATGCTCTAGATTAAAGAGTACATGCATTTACGGAGGTGCTCCTAAAGGTCCCCAGATTCGAGACTTGGAAAGAGGTAAAAAGAATAATCATGCTTGCCAACTTCTTTAAATGAAAGTGAACATTGGGTTCTTGTGAGAAATTGTCAGTATTTTCCATAGTGTAGAAATTCTCGGGATTGTGTTTCTACTAGATATTTTGTTGAGGGAAAATTGTGACTTGAGACTTAGTCTGCTGTTGGTAACCTCCTTACATAGTGCTCTTTGGGTACTGTAAGTTTAGCAATTGCTGTGACATTGAATGCTGTGGCTGGGGCTTCCTAGTTACTATGTGCTGAGCTTTGGATGGTGTATGGGTAAGAAAGGGTTCTTCATGGACTAGATTTTTTTTTGTTATTGTTGCTTTATAGGTGTTGAGATTTGCATAGCCACTCCTGGGCGCCTAATCGATTTCCTGGAGTCAGGAAAGACAAACCTTCGCCGATGTACTTACCTTGTGTTGGATGAGGCTGACCGGATGCTTGATATGGGCTTTGAGCCCCAGATCCGTAAAATTGTTGATCAAATCAGGGTTTGTAAACCTGATCACTATATTTATACCTCTTTGTTCCTTAATGTAGTTCCTTAGTCTAAAGGAAAACCTTCTTTTCTTCATAGCCTGACCGGCAGACACTGATGTGGAGTGCAACTTGGCCAAAGGAAGTAAGACAGCTTGCAGAGGACTTCCTGCGTGACTATACCCAGATCAATGTGGGCAATCTGGAGCTGAGTGCCAACCACAACATCTTACAGATCGTAGATGTCTGTATGGAGAGTGAAAAAGATCACAAGTATGGAAAGAGACTTTATAGCATATGATAATATAATTATTATGTAATACACTAATACTAAGTTTGGCTTATAGTTGAGACAGGGCCACACTAGGTATCCTATCGTTGTCCTCAAACCCATGATTTCGCTTCCTCAGCCTCCCAAGTCCTGGGATTACAGTTGTATTACAACATCTGAGAAAGCCAAGATTATTTTTATTTATTTATTTATTTATTTATTTTGGAGGTTCAAGACATTGTGTCATAAATTGGAGTATTGTCTTTGTTGATCTTGGATTCTTGCATTTGCATCAGGCTTTTTTAATGTCAGCGGTATAGTTTTTAGGTGGGCTTACAGTTGACCTCTTACTGCCTCCATTTCTCATTTCTGAGAAATGAGTAATAGCAATATACCAAATCTGCTTTGAGTCTAGTATGAATTAGTTGGAATTAAATTGTATTGCTTTACTTGAGACAGGATCTCTGTATCCTTCGCAGGCCTGCAGCCCATGGTGTAACAGACGGCAGCATTGAGTCTCTGCCTCACCTGTGCTGAGGTTTTGGGCTTATGCCACCGAACTTGGTTTACGTGCTGCTGGAGGTTGAACCTAGGCCGTCATGCATGCTAGACAAATACTGTGACCACAGCCTGAATTAGTTTGTGGTGTTGTCTTCCTGTACTATGTCCCAAAAGGAATACGAGAATTCAGATCCCAGCATTTGGGAGGCAGAGGCAGGCAGATTTCTGAGTTGGAGGCCAGCCTGGTCTATCTACAGAGTGAGTTCCAGGAGAGCCAGGGCTACACACACAGAGAAACCCTGTCTCAAAAAAAAAGAAAAAAAGAAGAACTCAGATCTCTTGGGACTAGAATTAGAGGTGACTGTAAGCCTCTCAGTGGGTTCCCATTTTGAGGTCTCTTTTCCCTTCCTTTTTGGAATAGAAGGTTCTTGTTATATTACTAAGGTTGATCTTGAACTTTCTCTTTCCATCCTGCATGAGCCTACGAAGTGATACTGGGATTGTAGACGTATGCCATCACACTCTTGAGTGTGTGACTATGGGAGTGTGAATATCATCTGTGTGGTTGATGGAAAGGAAGATCTTATCTGGGTGGTCGGCCATCTTTTCAGATTGATCCAGCTGATGGAGGAAATCATGGCGGAAAAAGAAAATAAGACTATAATATTTGTGGAGACAAAGAGGCGCTGTGATGACCTCACACGAAGGATGCGCAGAGATGGGTGAGCGCAGCATCTAGATAGCTTTAAGTCAGTGATTCTCAGCTTACAGGTCCTGATCCCTTAGCTATGGGGGAGGTTAAAAGATCCTTTCACAGAGGTCTAATATCCTGCATGTCAGATATTTACATTACAATCATAATAGTAACAAAACTACAGTTAATGATGTAGCAGTGAAATACTTGTGTAATGTGGGTCAGCACGGCATGAGGAACTGTATTAAAGGGTGGCAGGGTTAGGGAGGTTGGGAACCACTGCTGTGCTCAGTTTCCAAATGGCCATTGTGTGAGTATATTCTATCCTGATAGATAATTGTGTGCATGTGCAGATGAGCACAGTCTGCTCTTTTGTTGCTTAAAGAACATGATCAGAATTTGTACTAATATTTCTTTTGTAAAGATCTCTAATATATATAATATTCTTCTGATAGTTGGCCTGCTATGTGTATCCATGGAGACAAGAGTCAACCAGAAAGAGATTGGGTACTTAATGGTAAGAACAAAACTGAGCTACTTTTTTTTTTTTTTTTTTTAAATAGGATTTCACGCTGGGCGGTGGTGGCACACACCTTTAATCCCAGCACTTGGGAGGCAGAGGCAGGTGGATTTCTGAGTTCGAGGCCAGCCTGGTCCTGAGTTCCAGGACAGCCCGGGGTACACAGAGAAATCCTGTCTCAAAAAAACAAAAAAGAAATAGGATTTCACTGTGTGCATCAGACAGGCCTTGAACTCACAGAAATCCACCTGCCTCTGACTTCCGGGTGTTATTGGGAGTAAAAGTGTGTGCTAGTATGCCTAACACAATTAAGGTTTTTGACAACTGTCATCTTAGCCCCACTGCCTGTACTCCTTCCCCCAACCAATTTAGAAAAGACCAGATAATAGATTAGTTTGGGGAGTGGTTTCTACAAAAACAAGTTCTCATAGACAATATTGTAGACACGACCTGGCTGCATCTCCAACAATAGTTTTATTTGCAAAAAATAAGTGTTATACTAGATTTTATTTGCAGACCAAATTTTACTCAGCCTTGTTCTAGTTATGAAACTTGGTTATTTACAGTACATCTCCAGAATTCTTGAAAGTTCATAATATAAATAAAAATGAGTCTTTCAAATAAAAGGAACTGTAGAGATGGCTCAGCCATAAGAGCACACACTGTTCTTTGAAGGTCCCATCATTGGTTTTGGTGGCTTACAACCGGTTTGGTGGCTTACAACCACCTGTAATTACCTCTGGACACCTATGTTCATCATGCACAGGCACATATAAACACAAAATTGGACTTATTTGTTTTGAGACCTGGTCTTTGTTTGTTTGTTTGTTTGTTTTTGAAACAGGGTTTGTCCGTGTAGCCCTGGCTGTCCTGGAACTCACTCTGTAGATCAGGCTGGCCTAGAACTCAGAAATCCACCTGCCTCTGCCTCCCAAGTGTTGGGATTAAAGGTGTGCGCCACCACTGCTCAGCTACACAGTTTTTTAAAAGTACTTAAAAAATGCTTTTTTTTTTTTTTTTTTTTTTTTTAAATTTAAAATGGGTGTGGTGTAATGTATCAAGGTACAGAGCCAATGTTATGAAGGCGTGTGACTTGGGTGGTAGGGAGGTCATTTACAAATGTTCTTTAGCCTCAATTCTCTAACTTGGCACCTTCTTGTTTTTCTTCCAGAGTTCCGATCTGGAAAGGCTCCTATCCTCATTGCCACAGATGTAGCCTCCCGTGGGCTAGGTTTGTATAGATAGGTGTCTATCGGAGCTTTGTGTATCTTTTGGTTTAAAAAAATTTTTTTTTGTCATGTCAGATTTGCAATTGTATGTACATGAGTTTAGTCAAAAGAGGGTATAAGTGTGATTTTTTTTTTCCCCTCCCTGTAATTTTCTTTTAACCTTCGTGGGGGTTTTATTATTATTTTGGGTTTTCTGTGGTTCCCACCTCCTTTATTTTTAAAGTTCTGTCTGGCTCCTAGCAGTCTTTGGTCTGTAGCAAGGCTTAGACATGACTATTAAATCACAGTTTTCTGGCTGGATAGAAGGAGCCTAGTTAGACCTAGCTATCAAAAGCTGGTTTCTTTAGTTTTTCCCTTATACTAATCTGTTTACTATAGAAACAGAGGCCACTCCATAAACATTTACTCAGGGGGGTTGATTGCTCTCTATATAACGTCATTCTATTAAATCTGCATTGCCCAGTATTACTTGAGTAATGTGATTGGCAGTTACCCCTCCCTTGCCCATCATTTGCCTATAAGCATGTTGTCTGGTTTAAGAACTTGATCGGAAGCTCTTCTTCTGAAGCTTTAAAAACGTACACATAGCCTGTGACACTTTGGCTTCTTGTGACCTGAACTGAACAAATCTGACCCAGAATGTTTCCATTTATAAGGAATATTCTAGCTGGATGTGGTAATGCACGCCTTTGATCCCCACACTTGGGAGACA
This sequence comes from Montemys delectorum, assembly GCA_019843815.1. Taxonomy (NCBI): domain Eukaryota; kingdom Metazoa; phylum Chordata; class Mammalia; order Rodentia; family Muridae; genus Montemys; species Montemys delectorum. Next base: position 7,673 of record JADRCD010009236.1, read on the forward strand.
GGCGTATGGTTTCTTTAGTTTGAGGCAAACCTGGTGTGCATAGTGAGTTGTAGACCAGCCAGGGCTGTCTCCAGAAAAGATTTCTTACAGCTAAGCATGGTAATATATGCCTGTAAACTCCAGCACCCGGAAACCTGAGGCAAGAGATTTAGTTTGAGGACAACCTAGGTTATATAGCAAGGTCTTGTTTTAGAGAGCTGGGGTCATTTCTGTTGGGCGAAAACTGTTATTGACATGTTTAATTTCCTGTTGAGTAAGGGGAGAAGTACCAAATTTCCCTGTGCAATTTAACATAGAAATGATAAGTATTGAAATGAGTTCAGCAGTGATGGATCCTTTTTATCCATTCGACTTAACTCCTCCTTCAGAGGTAGTGACCTGCAGCCATGGTGGGAAGTTGTCTCCTCCTTCTGAGGTCATCTCTGGTCTGTGCCCTTAGAACTGGGGCCTGGGACAGGAGGCAGAAGCCTGAAAGCAATTTACATGAAAGCTTTCAGTAATGGTGGTTTTTAAAACAGGCTTGCTATGTGCTGGTAGCTTCTTTGTGCATCTTGCCTAGACAATTAAAAATTTGTTCCGTCCTTTTGCATATTTTAAACAAAATCAATTGGCTACCGTTAGAATAACTTAGACTCTTCGTCCCACCCTCCCTCATTCAAGTGAGGGGAGAGGGCAGGTGCCTGAGTCTGTTTCTTGTTACTCAACATCAGTGCTTGTTTTGGGCCCCTTTGTTTGCTGCCTTGTAAAAATCAAAAGGAGGGAGAAAACCCACCACAAATGGCAGAATTCTGACCAAGGTCCTACAAGATCCTGGAAAGTGAAGGCTCCTACCTCATAGACAGGGGTGCTATTTTCAGCTGAGTCACCAGGCCTTTTTTCACTTCTGTGGAGCGATGGTCTCTTAAATGATCCCTTCAGGTAAGTTCTTTGACTCCCATAGTTCATAATAGTCATCCTCAGGTGACCACTGTTCCCTTTCCACTGGGATTTTTTTATTTTGCTTTTTTTTCTTTTTTTCTTTTGCTTTTTTTTTCCTTTTTTTGTTTAAACTACACACTGTTGAACTAAAAGTATTGAATTTATTTCATTTTGTTTTTAACAGAAGCTTTGATATCAACTGCAGATCACTCAGTACATGGCTGAGGCAAATCTCCATTGGCCCGAAGCCACTCTAGATGAGCCTGCTGGCTAGTCCTAGACTCTCCCAATTAGTGAGTGGAGTTTAGGCCATGGCATAGGGCTTTCCAAACCACATGTTCTCCCAGGCCAGTGGCCAAACATGTAACTTTCCATTTCTTACCCTGCTACAGCATCGTCTATAAAGACAGCAAGATAATACTGTGGCAGTGCACCAGTAACCTCAGGGCAGCCTGGGCTGGAGAAACCCGAATCTAGGCTTGCTCTTAGGTGGCCTTCAGTCAGCTGTGCACACACAGGACACCCTTCTAGCATGAAGACCTTTTGCACCGTGTCCACCCCTTATCGAGCCCCTCCAGAAGTTCTCCCTGCTGTTAGCATCTGAAGCCCCAGTGCTTGCTGCTTGGAAAGCACACTTCTGTGCATCCAGTGCAGTGATTGAACGTGCTCTGTTTCCATGGTATCTCAGTGGGAGTGACTACGGAGCGTTATTGAAGCTCTGAAGAAGTGCTCCTGGAGTTAACCCCACCCTGCCCCACCCTTCCATCCTTGCCCTGTTATATTTTTTTCTTTGTGGCATCAACGACCCAAGCCGGAGACTCAAGCTGCCCCCTGTGATAAGTGCCTTCTCGTCTTTCTGGTGTGATTCAGGACTTTAGGGGTCAGTAAAGACTGAGGAGCCTTTATTGTAATAAGAAACAGACATAATGCCCCTACTTCACATGCCCCTAACAACAGCTGAATTTTTTTTTTTTTTTTTAAATCATCTCCCCTTTACCCCTGAAATTAATCCAGTCTGGGCAATAGATGCAGTCTGACCCTTTGGATGTAACTTTTTTTTTTTTTTAATTTTTCTACAATCACCCCAATTACCTTGGGGGAGGCGTTGGAGGACCTGAAATTTTTACCTGAACCCAGGTTCTCCGGCGCTTGGCAACCAAATGGGGCTACAGAGAAGCATCTAAGCCAGTTCACAGAGCGAGCGTGTGTGGGGACTTCTCACTGCCACGGACCCTTGATGCATGCTCCCCGCGCTCCAGTGGTCCCGTGTCAGAAGGCGGAGTTTTCGAAAGGAGGCCGCCAAATATAAAAGGCAAAGAGACGGGATCGGCTGCAGCGGTTTCCCAAAGGAGGAGGGAGTGTGCATCGGTCTGGTAACAAACAGAGAATGTTTTTTAATTATTTCTATCACAGAAATCTGTGTTTTATCTAGGATATTTTCGGAATATTCTTTGTAAAATGCAGATTTTTTTCCACCAAAAATTAGGATTCTGTTATTAAATTTGCTTGTTAAGTAGGTTAAAAAACTACATTTAGCTGCAAGCATTACACTAACATTTGCATACTTTTAAGTTTTAGGGGGTTACTCAGCCCAATTCCTAGCCATGTACAGAATATTAAATGTGTGTCTCAAGGTTTCATGGTTTTCCCCACATTGTTTGGCTATTGAATCTTCAGGTCACATAGACAATCTGATTGTTGATACAAATACTGAGTTTGCAATAACCTTGAGTTGAGTGGAAAAAAACCTCATTTGAGAAGCTGGGCTTGGCAGTAGAGTGAAATTTTAGTGTAATGTGTTCTTGTGATTGAAAAGGGAAAGATAATCTGGGTGTTTACACAAAGCAAAGTAGGTGTGTATTTTGGCTTTGGTTTGCATTTTAAATACAAGAGCAAGACAGACCCTAACTATTGAGTCTGAGGATGTAATAAATAGATGAAGTATCTTTCCATGTTGCTCTGTGACTGGTCTGAAGGTAAGTTGGTTGTATTGTTGGTAGACTCTGCCAGGCTTCTCCCAACAGAGTAGAAGTGATTTGGCCCTGCACTTTAATGGTGGTTACTGAGTTCTACATTCCAGCTTTTGAAGGGGGTGGCACTAGAATGTGTTAGTCTGAACTCTGGTCTTAGTGTAGCTCCTGTCAGCATACCATTACAGAAAAGGCAGGAGTGTGGGGTATTGATGGGAGCTCCCATAGGTAATAATAGTGAATGAAGATGCAGTGCCCGTGTGTGTCCTGAGTGCCACTGATCCTCTTTTACTCTGTTGGGAGGAGTCTTTTTTTGTACCTACGCAGGGTGGTTACTAACTTCATCTTCTCTCCTCTTGCTGTCATCTGCATTTGTGCTCTCCACCTCTTGGCATGTCTTTACCTTCTCTTTCTCTGCCACATCAACCTACACAATGTCTCCTCGTTGACGTGGAAGATGTGGAAGATGTCAAGTTTGTCATCAACTATGATTATCCAAACAGCTCAGAGGATTATGTTCACCGTATTGGCCGAACGGCCCGCAGCACCAACAAGGGCACTGCCTATACTTTCTTTACCCCGGGCAACCTGAAGCAGGCTAGAGAGCTGATCAAAGTGTTGGAAGAGGCCAATCAGGCCATCAATCCAAAATTGATGCAGCTTGTGGATCACAGAGGTGGCGGCGGAGGAGGGGGTAAGGGTAAGTCCTGGAATTTTCCAGGTACTGCCAAGGACTTGTAACACTAATTGTGCCATGTTTTCTGCTGGTTTTTCTTTGTTAGTGAGTTTTTAGTTTTCCTTTTTGTTTTGTTTTGATATGGCTCTTGTTGGGAGTCAGAGAATTTTGTGGCTTTTGTGTGGCCCCTTCTTAAAGTTAAGCAAGTTTAGTCATCATGCTACTGTTACAGCCCAGTGTTTTTGTAGTTGAGAATTTAAGACCCATTATTTATTTAAATTTTGGGTCACGTGGTGCATGTCCAAAATTAAACTAGTGGTACATGCCTGTGAATCTTTTGGTTTGGTTTTTATTCTTTAAAATAGGGTTTCCTCTGTATATCCCTGCCTGTTCTGGAACTCACTTTTTAGACCAGGCTGTTCTCAAACTCAAAGATCCATCTGCCTCTACCTCCCCACTGCTGGCAAAGGCATCACTGTCCAGCCAAGCCTGGGTTGTTTCATTTATTTATTTATTTATTTTGTTTGTTTGTTTTATGTATATGAGTGCTCTGTCTGCATGTATACCTGCATGTCAGAAGAGGGCATCAGATCCCATTACAGATGGTTGTGAGCCACCATGTGGTTGCTGGGGATTGAACTCAGGACCTTTGGAAGAGCAGCAGTCAGTGTTTTACTGAGCCATTTCTTCAGCCCCAAACCTATATTTCTTAACATCTGGAGGCAAGGCTAGGTATGTTATCTTTTTGGGACAACTTGAACTTCATAGCTTAGACTCTGTCTCTTAAAATTTACCATATATAGCTAAACTGTTGTTCCTTCTTGATACCTTTGGAGAATTTAGTAATTTTGCCTCGTTTCATAGCATAGTATTAACTGAGGCATACAGTTGATCTACAGCTGTGAGGGAACACTCAGGTCTGCACTCCTGGCTACCTAGTTTGGCGTGTTAAGTTTGTTTTTGTTATCCTCAAGAAGCCTCTTAGAGTCTTTTAGGCACCAAGTTGAGTGAAGTGCTAAGAGACTAGCTTTGCAGAGGAAGATGATGTGTTGAGTATCTCTGGGCCCCTTTATGTTCACTTTGTTTGGATCACATACTTGGCATTTTGTTCCCACCAGGAGGCCGCTCACGATACCGGACTACTTCTTCAGCCAACAATCCCAATCTGATGTATCAGGATGAGTGTGACCGGAGGCTTCGAGGGGTCAAGGATGGTGGCCGGAGAGATTCTACAAGCTACAGGGATCGTAGTGAAACCGATAGAGCCAGTTATGCTAATGGCAGTAGCTATGGAAGCCCAAATTCTGCCTTTGGGGCACAAGCAGGCCAATACACCTATGCTCAAGGCACCTATGGGGCAGCTGCCTATGGCACCAGCGGCTACACTGCTCAAGAGTATGCCGCTGGCACTTACGGGGCCAGCAGTACTGCCTCAGCCGGGAGGAGCTCCCAGAGCTCCAGCCAGCAGTTTAGTGGGATAGGCCGATCCGGGCAGCAGCCACAGCCACTGATGTCACAGCAGTTTGCACAGCCTCCAGGAGCTACCAATATGATAGGCTACATGGGGCAGACTGCTTACCAGTACCCTCCTCCCCCTCCTCCCCCTCCGCCATCTCGTAAATGAAACTGCTTGGCGGGAGTGACTCATGCAGATGAATTACATCTAAAGGAACACTGTCTTTTACCCTTCTAGACCTTTTCATTTTTATTTTTTCTTTTCCCAACCATTATGGTTTATCTTTTTTTAATGCAGATAGTTAAAAATTCACTGCCAGGTTTCTTCTGCCCACCCAAAAGATCCAGTCTATAATAACAGATTTTGTAAGAAAAAATATATATATACACACACATAACTGACTGGAAAAGATTAATTTCTTTCCCCCAACTTAATGCATGTTGAGGCTATTGAGCTGTTTTTCATCTTAAAGGTCTTGGGCGCTTTGGTTGGAGCCTCTATCTTTGGGAGGGTGTGGGAAGGATGGACTTCTGCAGGAGGTGGCCTCTGCTCTTTACACTGGTCTCCTTATTGGGAGGGGCCAAGTGGGATTTCCATACACACAGCCCGTGATGGGTTTTGAGTTACTGAAGTTAGATTATTCAGGCCTGATGAATTTTTAAGACTGCTTTGTCAGTCATTTGGCTGATGGCTTATTATGTGCATTCAACAGTTGAAAATTCCTAATTGGCTTTGTCATCGTCCCCCCTACTTTTTCCTGCAGTTATTAAATATTAACCAGGTTAGTATTGAGTTAGAAATTACATTTCTGAGTTCAAGCGTTGTCTTTTTAAGTTTAAAAAACTATAAAGAATTGTTTTTACTAGGTAGACTGGCATCTGGGTGGCGGCTACCTGGTTTTCCCCCCATATAGCCAGGGGCCATCTGAAAGTAATTTTTCTAGCCAGATAAGCCACTGTGAGCAGTAAGCATCAGTGCTAAGCAGAAACTTCCTGGGCAGCATTTAGAAAGCACCTTTGGAAATGATGGACTGCAAGTGGGCAGATCTTCCTCTTAAACTCAGTATTAAGAGTAGGAATGACCTCATGGGCTGCTCTGCCCACTTGGCCAGCCTCTCCTGAGCAGGACTGCTGAAGAGCCTCGTCTCCTTGCAGCCTGGTCTCTGGTGCTTTGTAGCAGCTGGAGGCACTTGTCCTGGGCTTCCCTTTGCCCTCAGTTTTTCACAGGTAGGTAGTGCCCATGGAGGACTGAAGCCCAGGCTCACCTTACTCTGGAGTGAAGGAATGGATGAGCTTGTCTCATCCCTTTATTAAATGCTTTCTTCTGAAACTTGGAAGAGCAGCAGATGAAGTTGCAAGG
>JADRCD010009320.1:0-12472 GCA_019843815.1 Montemys delectorum
AGAGAGAGAGAGAGAGAGAGAGAGAGAGAGAGAGAGAGAGCAGCATAGAGGACAACCGACAGATGTTGATTTTCTCCTTCAGCCATGTACATTCCAAGAGTTGAATTCAGGTTATTGGCCTTGGTAACAGGTACCCTAACCTGCTGAGCCATGTTGCTGGACCTATATCTTTTATCATTCTTAGAATCTATTGATAGGTGATATAAAACAGAAGAGCAACACAGGAGGGGTTAGTTTACATAGGGACTGATGTAGGGAGATAAGTGAGGCATGGGGGATGGAAGAATGGTTGATCATAACAGGATGCATGACAGACGCCTGGCACCCTACCCCCAGATAAGACAGGTAAAAACAATGCAAGTCAGAAGAATGATAATTTGTGTGGATGAATAAAGCTACATCGAACAGCCATAGTTATTAGACAGAATCCCACTGTCAGGTATGAGTTACCTCCTAATGAGCTGTTTCGTTGGGAAGGTCCCTGAAGATTCAATGCTCACCAGAACTAGTTGAACATACTACAATTTGAGTCATTAAATTCAGAGAAACCAAACAGACACAAATGTTGGAATTTCTTCCTATGGGCCATGTGGGTTGCAGGGGGAGAAATGTCATCAGAAGTCTTACCCCTCTGAGAGCCCACTTAATAGCAGCTTTCCAGGTAAAACATGCTCACTGGTGCTGTAGTGGTACAAGTGTATGGGTGCAACTCAATGTTCATTGATTGACTTTGAAAATTACTCTAAGAAGAAAATCATACCTGACCTATAAATATTGTTAAAATGATGCACAGGCTAAGAAGATCTTATATCTTAAAGAGAACTTCCTACTACTATTTAGCCCAGCACCAAGTTTTCTTCTAAATACTTGTATTTATACCAGAGGCACGTACCACTCTTGGTCTTAATTCCAAGAAAGCTCTCTTTGCAATGACTGTTGGGAACTCTAGAGATGCATGGCTACTTAGCATACTAGTAAATACATCAGGTAAGCACCTGTCTCTGAATAGGACACTCATGGAGCCCCTCAAAAGCTCAGGGAACAATCTAGAAGGGGTGAGGGAAAGAATGTAAGAGTCAGGATATAGGGAGAAGGCCTGTGAAATGTCATCTTCAGGGTATGAAACACCAGTGCATTGATGGTTTCATAGCAACAATGGCTACCTGAGATGGGTCTGCATAAGAGTGGGCCTGCTGGTTGTCAATCATAGGTCAGGGGAAGGTCCATGTGGTCCCACCCCTCACTGCTGTACTATGGGCTACTTATGTACACTAGAGAGGGACAGGCATTGTGTTCAGATGGATGCCCACTGATGATCCTCTTGTGCTCCTCTTTGAATGAAGCCATAGTCAGGCAGCTAATCTGAACGGATTACAAAGCAACATAAAAGCCATGAAACTGAGAGAAAGGCTTGTGGGGAGGAGAGGATTCAAGGGGTAAGAGGAAGTTCTCAGAGGGTAGGGGTGATAAGAGTCAGAACTTACCACATGTATGTAAAATAGTCAAAGAGCAAATTTAATAAAAGATAAAAAATTAAAACCCAACACACACACACACACACACACACACACACACATGCGCACACACTGGTTCAGCCTGTGTGAATCCAAGCAGTCCTCTGAGGGGGCAGTGAGAGTTATAGAAAAGACAGAAGAGTCAGAGACAGTCAGTACTGCGGCAGCCCCAGGTTCAATTCCCTTAGGCTCTATATACTTTACAGTATTGTGGGAAACAAAGTCACAAGCCAGCAGAGACAACAGCTGCTGTACATTTGATATCTGTACCCACCCAGAGACCTCCCTATTCTATCTTGTTCTTTCCTCCAAGATTAACAGAATATCTCCCCTCACCTTGAGCTTCAAGTGTATCCCCTCTTATTCTTCCATGCGTCAGCAGGTGAGGAAATCTGCCATCAAACCCTGGCTTGACTTGACTCTGCCTGACAGGCAGGCTTTCACAGAAGCAGGCAAAATGGCTCTGGAGACACACACACACACACACACACACACACACACACACACGCGCGCGCGCGCGCGCGCACACCCACACATACACACACACACACACACACACACACACACACACTGGATGTTCAGAAACTGAAGTCAGAAACCTGACCCCCTCTCTCCTGGTGAAGTCATTCAGCCACATCTGAGGATGGACATTTTGCAGATGGCCTAGGGCATCATCTCAGGTCCTGCCCAGAGTCTCTGCTCATAGCTGTGACTGGCAGGCAAGAAAAGGCCAGGACTTGCTCATGGTTTCCATGTAAACAAATTTTCCCTCATCCTGTTTTCCTTAAAATTTTGACCTAATTTCTTTCACATGCTGCCTTCATTCTCCTGAAACTAAAGGCAGCTAAAAATATCAATAAGCCCGCAAAAGTTCAGGAACGAGGACCATTCATTCAAGCCCAGGGCCCTGAATCATCATTTCCTTAAATACACGAAACATATTTTGTCTCTTCTATTGATAATTTTACATTAAGTCATCATTAAGAAGCAGCTGCTGGGATGCCTTTCAAGACACAGTAGATGAACTCATTTCCCCCATTCCCCAACTAAAAAGGTGTTTAGTTCACAGTATAGATTTCCGATTAGCAATGAACCCAAAGGGCTGTGTGCAGCTGGAACTGGAACAGAGTACAGGCTTCCTACTGGAGGCACACCTGGGTTCCCTCCTCTGCTTTGCAGTAGTTATTTTATTCCTTCTGTTCCTGCCAATAGAGAACCGCCAAGATGGATGCTTCAGGTAGAAGAGTTCAAGGAATAGGGGCGGATGTAGAAATCTTTATTCACTATCACAGTGCATCAGCCCAAAATGGCCTCCCAGGGCAGCACGGAAGGACTCGTTTGAGAAGAGGGTTAGGTTTTGCCAACTGTAGAGCAGGCGAGTCAATCGGCTCCAGACTTCCTCCTATCCGTGCTCTCTATGGTCTGTTCATGTAGGATCCTTCCTAGTTTTAGGCACAGGCCACTTCCAGATTTCACAGTCCTCCATTCTCCAACATGATCTACTCACAATTTACTATAAATATCAATCAATCTGCCATCACCTCCAGGAACTGCCCATATTTTAGTCTTTATTGAAGAAAAGGGTTGTTTCCAAAATTCAGTGCTTAGCTATTAGTGAAACTGGGTTAGCTGAAAGAAACTGGTGGAACCTTCCTCTGTCCTGAACTAAGGTTGGCACACATGGTGGGAGGCTTTTGTGTCATCTACTTTAATTTTGAGTTAAAGCAATGGAACAAAGCATCATTTTCTTTCTCTGATTATCCGCCATGCTCTTACTGGAGTGGTGGGGTTCCCCAAAGGACTGAGGAGGAACGGACAGACCAGCATGACTCAGCCCCAGGCAGATATGAGTGGGCAGGCATGGTGGCATTTCGTCCTGCCCGGAACACCCCTCAGCCTGCCTGGCCTCCATCACTGAGCGTGTTGGCTTTCTTTGGTTTTCTGTCTTCTTGGCCTTGCTCAGTTGCCTGAGACAGCATCGGGTGTTCTTCTCTTTCTATTTCCCTGGGTCACAAATTGCAATTTATGGAAGCTTTTAAGCAGAAAGGGCCTTTTGATAAGGGTAGATGCCGCGGAAATGACAAATGTCAGAGGCAAGCCACACATCTGAGAGGAGGTAACTTTGGTTGTATTGTGTCCTGCCTCTGTTTTAGTTTACATCTAAGGATATACCACAATTGCAGAGAAGTCAGTACAGAAATAGCAGGGAAAGAGCCAATGAGAGGCTGGGCCTTTCCTCATCCTCAGCTGCAGATGGACAGACTTCCAAAAAGGTCTCAAGGGTTCTTGTGACAGAATTAAAATTTGAACCAGGTACATCAAATGCCTTCCTGGCTGTATCCACCATAGGTTGCTGACTCTGTTAGTTACCTGCCTTTGTTAATGAAAGACACTGGAAAAGAAGACGAGCTAGTCAAAGAAAAAAATAGAATACGATCTTATTTAAGAACCGCAGTTTTACTTTAGAGCCATTTGCCCCATGATAAAATGACCATATGGTGGCAAAGGCAAGCAACGAGGCGTGGAAGAGGCTCACAATATAACCCTGCCTCTCCCACATCCCTACAGCCCCAGAATCCCAACATCACTTGCTTCCTAATCTCCTTCATGATGTCTACTCTTCCTGTTTATATTGTTAACTCATAGTCTAGAACCTCACAGACATACACCAGGACCAACCAGAATAGGTTTTCTAACCATTAATCTTAGGATAGAATCTTTTTTTAATCATCAATGACAAGAAGCAGGAACTTGGCCATCGCAAACGTCAGCACGTTCCTCCCAGAGGACTCTCTGCCTTCTGCTTTTCTGGTTTGTCATTCTGGTTTGGCGAAGCCCCTGTCTCAGCTTGTCTTCGCCCACCTAGGGTCCGCTTGCCAAATGACACCTTTGGAGGATATGGTGGTAGAGAATAGTCCGTGCTGCAGGAGAATGAGTGCAGGGAAACAGAGGCTTTCACAAACTAAAGCCGCCCCCGTTTTACTTCTGTTTAAATTACTTTCTCTTACAGTTGCATTTCCCCAGAGATGAAGGTCAGGCAGTGCCACATCGCTCACCACTGCTTCCACGTGAGACATCTGTCTTGACATTGTCAGCAGAATGAATTACCTGCACTTGCCATGCAAGTAGTAACATGGCTCGCCATGGTGCTGGCTCTGCTATTGGGAGCCTGGCTCCTGTCTGTTTCCAGTTTTTGCTGTGGGGGAATATATCTACTTCTGTATATATATATATGTGTGTATATATATATATACACATATATATATGTATATATATGTATATATAGATGCATTTGCATACATATATGTCTTTATTTATATTCATAGCTATATTAAAGCAGCATAAGATATTTTTCCAATTTACTGAATATCATCAATATCTTTGTAAACACTATGTTTGAGACTTTATGAAGTTGACCCACATCACAGAAAATGAGGCAAGAAATCTTTAATATTATTTACATGATATGCCTTTTCCTCTGTAAATTGTGTTTGTATCTTGGAAGCTTCCAGTCTGCAGCATCTTGTTTCGGGTAGCCCTAGGATACTACTACTAAAGTATGAGAAAATACGCTTAGCTAGCACACAGACCATGGTAGAAAACTCCTTCTGTTAGTACACTGTAAATTTCAAGAAAAGCACAATTTTCTGAGGGTCTGAGCAAGTGTGTGAATGGTTCTGATGCAGACAGAGCATGCAGCTCCGGATTCTAGGAAAGCACTCATTTCTGATTCAATCTTTCAGCAAAGGATGGATTTAAATTCAGTTCCTTCAGATAAAAAGCAAACTTATCTAGAACCAACTGCCACTGTTGATCTCATTAACATAACCACATTCCAGATGATAAAGAATATCTGCAAAAAAAGGGAACTATATTGATAAAAGTAAGTTAATAAACAAAAAGGGGTTTGCAAAAAATAGAAAGAAGGAAATAGAAAATTTATTATTTGCTTACCGAAATAAAACCCTTTGGAATACATAAAAGAAATTATAATTTTTCTTAAATAAACGGTATTTGTTACACAATGACTATCCCAGGTCACCTCCTCCAGGGCCATCTTATGCTTCCACATCATGGCCTCTCTTATATAAGGTTTTGTATTTCCTGAACTTAATCATTACTGGCTAGTTGGCCGATCTCTCGCATGAACTGCAGTTTTCTTATCTCTTCTCTCCCACTTTCCATCTGGTATTGTTCCCACTTTTTCAGTTTCTAATTTTAACTGCCAATCACATTACTGACTGTGTTCTCTTGGCGATGTCATGCTTTAACCCCTGTTTTCCGACTCTATGAACTCTGTCTCCTTGCCGTATGGAATGTGTCCTTGAGTCTCTTGGAAAATGATGCTGGTAGTTTTTCTTTTGTGTTTTGTTCTATTTTCCATATTGCTTGCAAGCCCTGATTTCTTTTCCTATCTTCTGTTTGTTTTCTAGCTTTCATGTTGAGCCTTTGTGACATAACCTGGCATAGTAGTCACCTGTTCACCTGGTTAAAAAAAAATAAAAACCTAATTGGACACATCAGAGACATGGTTAAGTCTATCAAATGGTGGTTAATTGGTTAGTGAGTGAGGATCTATTAAAAATCCAAGGAAGGTTTTGGGGACAATCATCAAATGCCCCCCAGATGGAAGTCCTCCAAACACCTGCTGCTTTTCTGGTGTTGTCAATCTCGGGGAAAGGTCAGCAGGCCAACAGCAGGATGCTTACCATGCATGGCTTTGGTTCTCTCTCAGGCTCCATGTCTAGGGCCTCTCCAGGGATACATCTTTTGTCTCCTGGTACCTGGAATGGGAAGTTGAAGGCTTTTAACAAACTTCTAGGTGCTATCGCAATCAAGATGTGTGTTTTAAAGCTCTTCATGCACCTTCAGAGCAGGTCAATAGCTCAGCTTCTGAGATGTCTCCATGTCCTGGGATTGGCTGCCATCCAGCCTTTGGTCTCTTCTGTATGAGACTTCATCTTATTCTGCAAAGTCAACTATCATTCCTCCATCACTCTTGTTATTTGGAGCTTTTTACCTCCAACTTGCCTGTTTTTCTTTTTAACCCTGTTGTAGCTCTGGCTGGCTTCAAAATTGCAGAATTTGCTTGCCTTTGGCCCCCAAGTACTGGAATTAAAGGTGTGTACTGCCATGCCCAACTGTTTTTTGTAGTTCTTGTCAGTTTGTATCATTTTATTCTTTATTTTATATCAATCACAGAGTTTGATAAGGTAAATTCTGACTTTGACAATTTAAATCAGAAAGCGCCATTACTACATAAAAGAATGGTTATTTAAGAAAAAAGTAAGACATGTTCATAGCTATGAATACCTGAACAGAGTTTAAACACGGTCTGCTTTTGAAATCTTGCTAAAAATACAAAGAAATAAGACAGATGCTGACAGCATTGGGATACCCTCAAACACATGTAGGCTGTTCAAAGCAAACTGAGGACCGCCTGTCTCAGGATGCACCTGGAGCAGAGGACGTATGGTTGTGTCGACAAACTGCCCCCCTTTGGAAGTGCCCCCTTCTTGCACAGTGTGAAAGATCCTGGCCTTGACATCTTAGCCCCATAAAGCCAAGCCCTTGGTCACAGCACCTGGACCAAGACGTTTATCAAAACCAATCTGGGAGAAAATTTCTTCCACAACAATTTAGAAGTCAACTCAGAAAGCCTCCATGATGACAGTTTAAATGAAGGCAGTCAATAGCTTCCTGGATATCATACAATTATTTCATTACTTTTATACATATTAAATAAGAAAGATAATAAAACTGTGCGTGTGTGTGTGTGTGTGTGTGTGTGTGTGTGTATGTGTGTGCAATGTTTGTATGGCCCTGTGTCCACGTCACTCTCTGTCACATTCATTTATGTTTAATAATGTTTGCCTTCTTCCCTTTTATTTCCTCAGAGGAAATGTTTTCTGATAAATCACTTCAACATGTAAAAAGGCAACAAGTCATATCTTCAGGCAGCGGCAGACTAGTGACAACTGCATTGGAAGAGGCCTCAGCAGCCATGCCAGATAAGGCGTCACATTGTGTGCTGCCTGCCATGCCTCTGAGTAATTGTTCAGAAAAACTAAGTCCCACAAAGCTGGTAGCTGGGGCTTGGTGCACAGAGAAAAACACGAGAGAAAAGCAGGGGGGTGGGGTGGCTTGTATGTAGGAATGCATGAGAAAACATGGAGCTAGGCCACAAACATGACCGTGGGGTTGTGCTCTGAGGGTGATTGATGAAGACCTGTCAGTGACATGTTCTTTTGAAAGGGAAGGAACAACAGAACACACTCAGTATGGCTAGCCCCCTGCGGCTTTCCTTTCCCCATCTCTTTCTGGGGTGGATATATGGCTCCGATGCCTTTCAAGTGTCAGCTGGTAGCCTCTGGGACTTCTCTGTAGCTCTCCAGGCCCCTTTAGCTTCTAGGAGCATTAAAAACTTTCCCAGTGACTGGAGGGAACCACACACATGCAAATCCTTTAGGCTCATTGCCATGCTGGTTCGGCAAGTCTTCGGAAGCCTCTTTTTAAATTTTCCTCGGTGTCTTCCTGTAGATGTGGTTGAGAGAAGAGACTATGGCAGAAGTGGAGAAGAGAAGAGGGGCTTGCTAAACCCTGATACGATTCTAGAACCTTCTGCTTTCTCACTCTCCTCTCCCCTGTCCGTGTAGTGAGTGGAGGAGGCCAGAGTCCGCTAATAAATGATCTGGATCACAGCATCAATGCTTCAGAAGCAAACCAGTGTAAGCCGGGTGGGGGTGGGGCGGGGGAGTCTGGAAAGAGGGCTCATAAAAATTAAGGAAGAAAGTAAAATAAGTGTAACGTAGCCATTTCAACCCTTTTTTGTTATCAAAACAAAAATAATGTGTATCACCACACTTAAATCTAACTCCATCTTCTAGTTTCATGTTTTATGAAAGTCTCCTTTGTATCTGTGCTCACAGAGAACAGACCAGTCCCTGCTTGGTCTACCCAGTGCAGATGGCTTTATCATGTAGCCACAGAACGGTATGTTATAGTACTTTGCCTCTACGTGGGTTGCTATTTCTTCCAACAGACTCTGAGCTTTCTAAGAAACGTCTTATTGGCGTTGAATTTTTAGCCTGTTGTGTGGTACTGTCATAATTTATGTACCTAATATTGAAAAGGGAAATGGCTTGGGCTTTCCATATAGAGAAACTTTAGTTTTGTGAAAGTTTTTTTTCTTCCTTAATTCCTCTGAATATTCCCAGTCTGTTACATGGGAGATACACTTGTTCCCAATCATCGAAAGGAGCCCAGAAAACCAGTCAGTCCTAAGACCTGGCAGAGGTCAGGCAGGAAAGAGGGGTGCCTACCCCTGATTTCTGATCCCACCAATTAAAACAGTGGCCCTGGCAAAGCTATGTGGCTTTTTGAATTCGCTTGTCTGTGGAATGAGGTTGATGTTTTAGAGGGTGACAGAGGCATTAATAGAAATGCTAAACCCTTCTCCTGTCACCTAGCTAGGCAAGAGTTCAGTGAGTCCTAGGCCCTCTCTGAGCAACCTTGCTGCTGCCTTCAGAGATTTTCTGAGAAGGGGAGACCTCCCCCATCAAAACATTCAAAGTCTGTGGTGGCTTAGGCTGTTTCTAGCGAAGACTTCCAGGTTAAGGTATGGATCTGGTCAAAATGCTTGCTAGGCAAGATTGAAGACCAGAGTTGGGATTCCTAGAAACCCATCTGAATGCTGGGTGAGGGGCTTGGCAGCCTGC
The DNA here is from genome assembly GCA_019843815.1 of Montemys delectorum. NCBI lineage: Eukaryota > Metazoa > Chordata > Mammalia > Rodentia > Muridae > Montemys > Montemys delectorum. Next base: position 9,233 of record JADRCD010009320.1, read on the forward strand.
TTGTAAATCTAGCCTTGGTAGGACAGGACTGGAGAGGAAGGGAAGGGAAAAATTGGGACAAGACAACCCCAGGCAAGTTACTCTGCAGTTTTTTGAGAAACCTTTCCTCAATGAGCGAGTTGGAAGAGTAATTGAGAATAATTCCCAATGTCAACCTGAAGATTTATGTGCATACACACAAATGATTGCACATAATAATGGTCTTACTATAATAATGCATGTGTACAATGTCCATTGATTGAACACACACACACACACACACACACACACACAGACACACACACACACATCTGTTGTCCTCTCTGTCTCTTTCCTTTTCCTGTTGGTTCTCTCCCTCTTCTCAGAGTCTCCTTATATTTCTATGCCTATTTTTAAAAGCTAGATTTTTTTTTACATTTGGGATAAAAAGATGAAATACTTGCCCTTCTAAATCTGGCTTATTTTGCTTAACATGGTGATTTCCAGCTCTTTCCATTTTTCCTATTGTTGTATACATGTCATGTCTTATTTACCCATTTATAAATGGTCACTTGCTCTCAGGTTGATTGCATAATTTGGCTATTGTCAGTCATGAAGCAGTAATTATAGATGTGAAGGTATCCTCGTGGTACCCTGACCTTCAGTCATGTACCCAGGAGTGATATGGCTTATGTTCCTTCAGAGATGGTAATGTGTATATATACATATACGTATATATGTACATATAGATATGTATTAATGTATCTTTTAATTCAAAATTTGATAGAACGGCATACAGTGCTCGTCCTTTACTCTAAACTCTGGGAAACAGGCATTCCTCATTCAGCACCCAGAGCCAGAGCCTCTAGCCCTTTGTGCTTGCAGTACTTCTGGTCCACACTCTGGCTTTGTAGCCCAAGAGCTCTTTCTCTTGGTCTCTGTTCCCTTCAGGCCATCTCAGTGTCACTCTGTTCCTGCCTCATTCATTTTCTCTCTCTCCTAACACTCTGTTCTTCTTCGAGTAAAACTGCAGCTGCCTCACTATCTCCTTGGTCCCCTGCTTTCAGTGTTCCTGCCCTGAAGGCTTCTCTCCTTAGACATCCGACTTTTACCACAGCACTTAGACCATCCTCTGTACCCTCCTTTCTTTCATGAGGATCCAACAGAGACAAAAATAGACTTGAGGGTACTGTCCACGACTGGGTAGTGAGTGTAGGATCAATAATTATCCCTGAATGTAAAAGGATTCTTGAGAGTTCTTAGAAGCTGACCACTATGAGGGAAAAGGTTGCACTCTCAGCAGGGACTTCCCCCTGCAGACCCAGTGCTAAAGGGGAAACCACCGATGACAAAAACAAATCTTCAAACCACTGAGCAATGAGAAAAGTCTTTAGCTGTTCTGTGAAAGGATGTACAGATGTCTAATTACACAAATATTTCATCCCTGGGGGGCAAATATTACTCGGAGGAGTGCCCCTCCTCTGCAAAATGAATATTATAGATGAATATTATAGTCTGGTAATATTATAGATGAAAAATACCTATAATTTCTCTTTGAAATTAGAGGAACCATATCCTTCAGTATGTGTGTTCTGGGATTTCTTAGTGTTTAAAAATGCCTTCAGGGTAGGGGAATGCCAGAACAGGGAAGTGAGAAGCGAAGCCGGAGTGGGTGGGTTGGTGTGCAGGGGGAGGGGGGATGGGATAGGGAGTTTTCAGAAGGGAAACCAGGAAAGGAGACAACATTTGAAATGTAAATAAAGAAAATATCTAATAAAAATATATAAAAATAAAAATAAAAATGCCTTCAGAACATGTTTTAAAGATTTATTTAAATATATTTTATATTTATGGAATGTATGTATTAAAATATATTATGTCATTATATATTAAATTTATTTAAATGCATATTTTATAAGTATATGGGCATTTTGCCTACAGGTATGTCTGTACACCACATGCATTCAGCCACCATGGAGACCAAATGGAATCATCAGATCCTCTGGAACTAGAGTTACAGATGGTTATTAGCCACCAAGTGGGTGCTGGGAAACCAACTCTGGCTTCTGTAAGAGCAACAAGAGCTCCTAAGGAGTGAACCATCTCTCCAGCCCCCAGAACACATCGTTTTTATTTTAACTTTATCCTGGAAGAGAGTTTCCTGGAAGAGTCTCTAACTGCTACCACAACAAAGCAAACACTTCAAAATGGCAGGGGGAAGAAAGTAGACAGTGACTTGCTCTTCTCACTAGCTCATAATCCAGAGGGGTGGGGAAGGTAAAGTCTTTGCATATAAAATCATGTTTTCAGGAAGACCAAAGAAGGGATTAGATCCTGATGAGTGTATAGAAATGCCCTCTGCCCAAAGAGAGAACTTTTTCCTTAAGAAGAATTTCGAAAGAGGCTGGAGAGAGTAGGACTATTTTACATATTCACTTGAGAGGCACAGATGCAGTGGAGTTGGAGTGATGTCAGTGCTCCTCAGCACAGGGCCAGTGTTACAAGCAGGGAGCATAGGGGAGTGTGTCCTGTCCTTTAAGAATTCAGTCGGGCGGTGGTGGCCCAGGCCTTTAATCCCAGCACTTGGGAGGCAGAGGCAGGTGGATTTCTGAGTTTGAGGCCAGCCTGGTCTACAGGGTGAGTTCCAGGACAGCCAGGGCTACACAGAGAAACCCTGTCTCCAAAACAAAACAAAACAAAACAAAAAGAATTCTAAGATGTAGAAGTCAGCCCACCATGAGCTCCACCCAGTGGAGGAGGAGTTGGGGAGACAAGCCCCCCCCACTTCCCACTCCCCACCCTTGCCTCTTGCTGCTCAAGTTATTCCTGCTCCACCGGCTTCAGCCTGTGTGTAAATATTGAAGCAAGTCTAAGGAGCCAAGAAAGCAAGTGATCATTACTGCATTAATACTAATGAGGGAGATGGGATCCACGGTGTGTTTGGCTAGTGTGGCCACAGGAGGAATGGCTTACAAAGCAGGAATCAACAGAATTATTATTGATCAAAAATGAAAAGGACCAAACAAAATCCATGACGTAATAAAAGAAAGAAAAGAAAGAAGGGGACAGGAAGCAAAGAGAACAGAGTCTTAGGAAATCTCTCTTCCCTTCCTTCTCTCCCCCTTCGTTTTCACTGTGTGTTTTCTCTCCCTATCCCTCTTTCCTTTCCCCCTCCCCTTTCTCTTCTCTCCATCTCTTTTCTCTCCCTATCTCTCTTTCTCTCCTCTCTTCTGTCTCTTCCCTCTTCCTCTCGGTTCTCTCTTCTCCCCTTCACCCTCCCCC
>JADRCD010009328.1:0-13195 GCA_019843815.1 Montemys delectorum
TGTGCACATGCATATGTAGGTACGCTTATGCATGTGTTTGAGTGTACACTTGGAACCCAGAGGTAGATATCAGGGGTCTTCCTCTAAGTTGTTTTTGAAATGTACTTATTTGTATTTTATGGGTATGAGTATTTTGCCTGCATGTTTTATTGCACACTACATACAAGCACTGACAGCAGACACCAGAAGAAGGTGTTCAATAACCCTTGAAACTGGAGTTACAAATGGCTGTGAACTGCCACGTGGGTGCTAGGAAATCGAACCCCTGTCCTCTGGAAGAACAGCCAGTGCTCTTAATCACTGAGCCATCTCTCAAGCTCCATCCACCATATATTTGGAGGTGGGTTTCTCAGTGGGTTTACCAGTTTGATTAAGCTGACTGGCCAGAGACCCCTGGGATTCTCCTGTCTTCTTCCACCAGTCGTGAGGTTACAGGCATACACCACCACACAAAGCTTTGCACATGGATGCTCAGGCTTGCAACTGAGCCATCTCTGCAGCCCCAAATTCTTTTTATGTACCTATTGAAATTACACATTGTTTTCTTATTACCCAGCTGTAGTGGTTTCAATAAATTCGGCCCCCATAGACACACGTTTAAATGCTTGGCCCACAAGGAGGTGTGGCCTTGTTAGAGGAAGTGTGTCACTGTGGGGACGGGCTTTGAGGTTTCCTATGCTTAACCCTCCACCCGGTGAAGAATTAGAGCCTCCTTCTGCTGTCTGCACGCACAGGACAAGCCTTCCAACCATATCTGTAGCTACACACACAGGCCCTTTAAATGAAAGTTATTTAGGGCTGGTGAGATGCTCTTCCGAAGGTCCTGAGTTCAAATCCCAGCAACCACATGGTACCTCAGAACCACCCGTAATGAGATCTCACATCCTCTTCTGGTTCATCTGAAGACAGCTACAGTGTACTTATTTATAATAATAAATAAATCTTTGGTCCTGAGCCAGAGGGGGTTGATGGGATCGAGTGGGGTTAACTGGAGCGAGCAGAGGTCCTAAATTCAATTCCCAACACCACGTGAAGGCTCACAACTATCTGTACAGCTACAGTGTGTACTCATATACATAAAAACAAATAAATCTTTTTTTTAAAAAAGAAAGTTTTGTTTTGTTTTGTTTTGTTTTGTTTTAGTTTTTCGAGACAGGGTTTCTCTGTGTTGCCCTGGCTGTCCTGGAACTCACTCTGTAGACCAGGCTGGCCTCGCCTGCCTCTGCTTCCCAAGTGCTGGGATTAAAGGTGTGCGCCACCACCGCCTGGCTATTTCTTTCTTTCTTGAGACAGTGTCTCACTACATATCCCTGGAAGACCTAGAATTTTCTATGTAAATAGACCTCAAGCTCACAGAGACTTCCTCGCCTCTGCCTCTCCAGTGCTGGGGTTACATGCATGTACCACCAAATCCAGAAAATACATAGTTTAAAATGTAAATGCATATGTGTGCCTGTCTATATGAATACTGTGTGTATGAGCCGGTGAAGGCCACAAGAGGACATCAGAACCCCTGGAACTGGAATTAAAGGCAGTTGTGAGCTGCTCAACGTGCATGCTGAGACCTGAACGTTGGTTCCCTGGAAGAGCACTGAATATTCCCAACCAATGAACCATCCTCTCTCTCTCAAGCTCCACTTTAGCTTTTTTTTTTTTTTAAGATTTATTTATTTATTTATTTATTTATGCGTATGAGTATACTGTAGCTGTACAGATGGCCGTGAGCCATCATGTGTGTGGCTGCTGGGAATTGAACTCAGGACCTCTGCTTGCTCCAGCTCCACTCGCTCTGGCCCTGCTTACTCTGGTGTAATACACTGTAGCTGTCTTCAGACACACCAGAAGAGGGCGTCAGATCTCATCACGGATGGTTTTGAGCCACCATGTGGTTGCTGGGATCCGAACTCAGGACCTTCAGAAGAGCAGTCAGTGCTCTTACCCGCTGAGCCATCTCGCCAACCACCTCCCCATCCCCCGCTTTAGCTTTTTGATGTATGAAGATTATCAAATTTTAAAAGTCTTCTTTTGCTTGCTAGGCTTTTTTTTTTTAATTACAAGTAGGATAAAACCTTATAAAATGTCTTTTCTGCATTAGGATAAACATGTTTTCTTCTTTAATCTATTAATGTAGTAAATTGCAGAGATGAATTTTTGTAATAATAATGAAACATCTTGTGTGCCTGTGATAAACACTGCTTAATTATGTCTTATTACATTTTAGTAATTGTTGGAATTCATAGTTTGTATTTAGGATTTTCCCATCTTTTAGAGGCAAGGGAGAGCAAGGGGTCTGCAGAGGTCCCTGATTATTGCAAGCCCCAGCTCCAGAACTGGACTACTGTTCACTGTTTCTATAAGGTGTGGCTGGAGTCAGCCTTTGCCTTGTCTCTCTTGTCCCCTCTATTTGGGTGTGCCTTGTAGAGTCTGTGGAGACAAAAAGCAAGGGTCCCTGGGGAAACCACACTAGGAAGCCAACAGGCCAGTCTGATTCCATCCTGGCTCAGGAATGTTGCTGTGGCAACGAAGCACCCCAGGCAGGGACCAGAGGCCTGCACCACCATTCATACCCTTTTCTGAGCTGTACCTCTTTCCCACTGCTCAAGCACCCAGCCAGCACCCTCCTCCCCTTTTAATTACTCAGAACTCTTCTCTCTTGGAATGAAGACCGTTCTCAGAAAGCCATACATAAAACCAATTTCAAATGGACTTTATTTTTTTTTTTCTGCCCAAATACTGTACATGCAGAAGCCATGTGAAGAATTTTTTCCTCAGGGGGATTGGCAAGGACATCACATGAGGCGGCCGGTATTCCCTCCCAGCTGTCCACTGCCACCCAGGAGCCATGGTTTGGAAAGATGCTGCAGAGAGCTCAAATAGAAAAGGCTAATTGCTTTTTATCTAAACAGTGTGCTTGTCAGTCCCTAACAGCTCTCCCTCTCACTCTCGCTCTCGCTCTCTTTGCAGGATGCATTTGGAAATTCTAAAAAAGGGGTTCCTGCCTTCTGTGAGTCCTCACTGCTACAGGAGTTGCTAGAAGTCTCAGGTCTGCGTTCCCTGAGGAAGCAGCCACTCTGCCTTCCGGGAGAAAGTTTGGGAGAAGAAATTTGGGAAGAAGTGGTTTTAAAAAGCCAAATACTTGGAAGGATGTTCCCTCTCTCATCCCATCAGAGAGAATTCCTTTAAAAGGCTGAGTATCCACTCTTCCTGGACTGTCATCTAGAGCAGAATGATGGATGGCCCAGATTGTTTGCTGGTGGAGACATGGACCTACTCAGGATTCAGCCTTGGTGGTGACATTACGGCACCTTGGAAACTGTCCACCGTAGACAGCCCTTGGTTATTTCTCACCAAGACCAGAGAGAGTGGTAGGAGGCAGGCAAACCTCAAAGAGGTGAGACCACATCTGGGCTTTTCAGGAGCAGCATCTGGGCATGGACCAAATGAGAACGGGCTCCCAGCGTGAGAACCAAGGAGGATGAAAGCGGCCCCTCGCCACCTCAGCCACTCCATGCCATAGACTTACAAAGCCTGGAGGGGCCATGGAGCAACCAGTGAATGCCCTGGTTTTTACAGATGAGGACGCTGAGGCCCAGTACGATATCTCACACAAGGTCACAGTTTCTGGCAAAAAGAAAGAAAGAAAGAAGAAACAAAAAAGTACAGAGCAGCCATCCCTGTCCAGGTCATTGGCTAATGGGGCAGATGCTCAGTTGTCCCTGGAATTCTCAGGCCCAGGGACCCTTCCTGGCATCAATATGGACTTCCTTGCAGGCCCAAGGCCCTGTCCTTACTGCCCAGTGTCCAGCCAGAGCTGGTTTCTCCAAAGCAGCAACACAGGCTTTTCAAGGAGCACTTGCTAAGACAGACAGGGAGGAGATAAGGTCTCTCGCCTCTGCGGCTTCTTTTATAGGCACAGCCATGCTGGGCCCATAGAAGCCCATGCTCAGGGTTGGGGGAGGGGAGTTGCTTTGCTACATGGAAAAATTAAGCCCTTTGTCAGAGAACAAGGACCCTCCTTTGGGCACGCCACCATTTGAGCTGTGTTCGTCTAGCTCCACCGACAGAGCTGCTGCCCACGGAGGCCAAGTCGCTCTCTTTGGCATCACTGACATTGCTCCGAGATGCTCAGGCACTCTCCAAATGACCCTTTCCCAGCCAGGTCAGGCTGAATGCACAGGGCTCTCCTGCTCTCTGATGGTGGTTGATCTCCCTAGCCTCTTCTGAACTCTTCGGACCTGGGCTAGAAGCAGACTGGAGGGAGAAGGCAAGGAAGGAGTCTGAATTTCCATCTCCTCTCTGATCATCCATCAGAAGACGACGAAGGAGAGGGGGTGTGTTCAAAAGAATGTCTGTATGTGTCAGATAATTTGAGACAACAACTGAGGTGTGGGAGAGAAAAGGTGGTGGCAGGAAAGCAGGGCTCTTCTTGTCCACTTCCCTGTGGCCACTACAGAAATGTTGCTGGGCAAGCTTCAGGCCACCACATGAAGTGCCACATCTCCCTACCCGGCGGAGAGCAACCTTGGGCAAAAGAAGTGACTTCTTAAGAGTTTGCACAGTGCTGGACGCAATCGGAGAAACACAGAAGAGCAGCCTTGCTAGGGCACTACTGCCTCCTAGGCCAAGGGCGATGGAGAACATGAGGTATCAGGAGCTCTGGGTATGCCAGGGCTCCTGGGAACACAGTTGAGGATTGTGCTACATTTCATTTTCAAAGAAATGCCCTGGGAGGGCTCAGTTGTCTTTAAAACAAAAACAAAAACAAAAACAAAAACAAAAATGGAGGCTGCTGGTCTCTCCCAGGCTGGCAGTAAAGGAAGAGCTGGCATGCTTCCCTGGCTGGGGGTTGAGCCCCTGGGAGAGTTAGCTTGACCCCAGTGCTCCAGGCATCGAGTCCCCAAGGGCAGAACCATCCAGGCACCCCTGCCTCTTCGGAGATTCTCTCAGCTCTGCCTCCACCTCGTAGCATGCTGGCATTGCCTGGGACCTGCTGAAGAGGTGATGTTCAGAGCCCAGTGGGATGGGAGGCTGGATGGGAGCGCCTTTGGAACTGGTTCTTTCCGAAAGGATCAAATGTCCCTGTCAAACCAAGACTTGGCCCATTTCCTAGAGAACACTTCATATCACAGAGTCCCATCTCTGCTTTCCTTGTAGGAAAGGAATCTATTAAAAAGTGGGACAGGCTGAGCAGGGCAGAAATACAGAGACATATGCTCTGAGTCATTTATCACTGCCCCTGCCCACAGCCCAGCATCGCTGCAGGGCTGCTCCTGCTCCAGCCACATCAACTACGAATCTGGCCTGCCTAGAGGCAATGGGATGACCAAATCCCACTTCTGCAACCACTGACACCTTGGAGCAAGGGGTTATGTGAGGTGGCCTGTTGGTAAGGGAATTCACAAGGAGCCAGTTACTTCTTGACCCAATGTCCTTTCCTCAAAGGGCAGATTGCCCCCAGCCCAGGCAAGAGTCATACTTGGTTACACCTGCTTCTGGAAGGGCATCCCAGTGCAGCCCCAAATCCAGTGTGCCAAGAAACAGAGCTTTAAGCCCAGCCTCCCTATCACATGTACTAGCCTTACACAACCCACACGTGTGAGCAAGCATCTAGAAGGGATTACTCAGTGTTAAAAAGTGGAATTCCCCAAAATCAATTGGGGAGGGGGATTATCTTCCATGGAGGTGGGACAGCTAAGTGCCCACCTCTTAGGTAGTTTACAGCCTCTGACTGTAGGCAGGTCAGCATGAGTTCCCAGCACATCAGTCCCTCCTCTGGCTAGAGTATCCCCTGTGCTGACCCTCCTAAGAGGCGAGGGACACTCTGCCGGCAGCTCCCACTTCCGGGAGTCACTCAGCATCCCATCCGCAAAGGTCTGTGTTGTCAGTGGGTCACTGACACTCCTCCACTTTAAATGGCTTTAAAGCCGCGGTAACTGCTTTAAAGGGGCACACACTTCAAGCAAGATGAGAATAGCCTTTTGCTAGCTAGTTTCCTCCTTGCCCTCAACCCACTAAGGCTTGGAGGCCAAGAGCACTTTGCCCCATATCCAGTGATATGGGAGATACATATATACTCCCCGGCCAGAAAGGCTGGCAAGAGAACTGGCCCCTACCTCACTTCCTGCCTGCTCTCGGGCACATCCTCAGTCTGCTCATCACCCTCTTCCTCACTCCAGTCTGCAAGGGGGCTTCTTCACTGCTTTTCTTTGAAAGTGAGTGCAGAACTCTGACTCCAGGGGGCCCTTCGGGCTGGGACAGCTTTGTGCAACCCGGCTTTGGTACAAATGGGATTCACATACAGGCCAAGGCTTCTTCACAGTTACTTCCATAGCTCTCCTTGCCTAGGCACTTATGCTAGAGGCATGGGCCAAGAGAGAGGCAGAAAGAGTCTTCCCCATCCCTTACCCATCCCCTGGCTCCTGCCTCCTACTAGACATGGACCAGGGCTGCTTTGCCATCTCCCAGGCAGCCTCCAGTTCCACCCTATAGCTAAGGAGGGGAGGAACAGATGCAGTCTTCCGGAGCCAGCCTTCAGTATTCACAACAGCCCTCTTGGGATCTGGCCCAGGCACTAGTCCCTCCAACAATGTTCTCAGTGGTGGGGAGGAGCCCCAGCCAGCAAGGGGAGGGGGTAGTAAAGCAGAAGCAGCTGGGGTACCCAGTGCAGGCCACTGCCTAGAGCAGGGGCCCACTCAAGAAAGTCAGGGAGGTGAAGGGGTGAGTATTGCTGGTACAGAGCTGGTGACTGAGGTACCCTTGAGTGCAGAGCCAGGCTGCCCACAGAGCTAGGAGGCTGGAGCCCTGGTGTGTCAGAACTCCAGATGGGCTGTGGTGTCTACAGATGAGCAAAGAAAGCAGAACCCTGAAAGAACAGCTTCATGCAGCTAATCCCAGGTCAGACAGGTTTCCTGACAGTGGCTCGAAACAAATCATCCTTAGCCCTTCTTTCTCCAGCAAGTAGCCCTACCCATGGCGCCTCTTACCAAGCCATGTTCCCTCAGGAATAACTCAAAGGGGGAGGGGCCCCCTCGATGCCTGAGAAGGCCAACTTCTTCAACAGGCGACCTCCTGGGTCCTCTGGGGAGCTCCTTTGGCATGTTGGAACACTCCAGGGAAAGAGAGGTCCCAGTACATCCTCTAGTGTGTCTGGCCAGCATCCTCCTCCCCAGACACCCTCTGTCCTGGGGCCCCGGCTAGGGCACTGAGTGAGCATGCTACATGCTGTGGAGTGCATTCAAATGGGATGACCACCAGCGTGGCTGTGCTAAGGAGGAGAGATGTAGAGTCCTAGATGGAACCAGATGTGGTCAGCTGCAATGGATGCTACATTCCTCAAAAAAAGCAGCAATGCTGGAAGAGGCAAAGAAAAAGACAAGACAGAAAAGCAAGTGGAGACCATAAGACAACAGGGCAGGGACTAAGCAAGGCCCTCCGGTGGCCACATCCCCTATTTCCACCCCTGGAGACTCCATAGGCAACAAGTGTCCGCACGATGCTCCTTCGGGTTCTCTCCAGCAAGATACAGAGATGTGGACTATACAGTCCATATGATCACCAGGACTGATTGTACACAGACAAATGAACAGATATGTGGACACAGACACACAGACACACAGACACACACTACAGTCTCCACTGCCAGCTGGGACAAGCCCAGTGGCTAACAGGCATGCAACAGGGTAAGGGGTCCAGAAGGACATGGAGACTATGTACAGGGGGTGGTAGGGCCAGCAGGCTCCCATCCCCCAGTAGCCCCTGGCCTGTTGTCCTCATCGAGGTCCTCAGGAGCAAGAGGGGCTGGTGGCACTCTCCAAAGAGGACTGAGACAGGCGCCTGGTGAGGGATCCAAGTGTGGAGTCAGCCACGGAGGATGTGGGGAAGAGTTTGTACCAGCCAGTGACCGCAGCACTCAGGTCCAGCTCGTCCAGCATGATCTGGGCCATGCCCATGAAGCACTTGTGGTCCATACGGCCGTAGTCTCCCCAGACGATCACCTGGCAGCAGTGGGAAGAAGAGGGAGGCACTGAACCCCCAGGACTGGGCAGCGGGCCCAGGGAACCTATCAGCTTCACCAGGGCACAGATGGGAGAGTCAGAACTAAAAATGATTTGGGCATGTACTGTCTGAGTGCCTGGGACATGGCAGGCTATATCCTATGGGGGCTATGCATTGTCTGAACTGTTGTAATAAGTCTTTTTTTGTTTTGTTTTGTTTTCTCCTGTGGCCCAAAGATCTAATTAACCAATACAATGTCCCACAGTGACCTCAGATTAGATCCTGGGTGGATCTGGTTCCATTCCTCTCAACACCCCAGGCAGCCACTCCCTCCAGGAGTCCAGGGCCTGGGTCACAGTTGCAGTCCTGCTGTGGGTTTTAATAAGCCCCTGGCCCGGCCCTGACTGTCTCCATCTGGAACTTGAGGAGAAAGCAATTACGTCAATGATTTTTCAAATTTGTTTTTAAAAACAGGCATCTGATATTGGGCTTCTGCCCCAGAATCATAGAGTTGTGCAGTTCTTTGGTTTGTAACCCCATGGACCCTTACAATAGAAGTGTCACAGCTCAGAGGAACAGCCGGCCATATGCAGGGCTAGCTGGACAGCTGAAAACTTCAGAGGTGGATTCTTGAATGGGATTATGGGATTCCAGGCTCTGCCTCTGCTTCCCAAGTGCCCTGAGGTGAGCAGCTTCCTCCACAGCCCCAATTGACAGTGGACCTGAGTCTCCAAAACTTAGTCAGGATAATCTTTTTAAAAATTAATCTTAGGTGTTTGTTACAAATAAAAGGCAAGAGAGACTTCAGGCAAGGCAAGCCAATAGCAGCCCCCAACCACAGTTTCAACTTAGTGAGTGGCTGCCCATGTGCAACCTCTAAAAAATTTTTTTAAATTTGTATGTACATATATAAACCTGAGTGACGGTGCCCCCGTAAGCCAGAGGTACTTCACCCTCCTAGAGCTGGAGTTGGAGGCAGCTGTGAGGTGCCCAACATGGGTGACAGAGGTCTTCTACAAGGGTAGTAGACGTTCTTAACCTCCACGCCATCTCTTCTCCACACATACCACCCATAGTGAGTGACAAGAGGAATTTGAACTCAGGACTGAGCCAAGAAAATCATGTAGGCCTATGTGAGCTCAGATTCATCTACAGAAGGGACACAACGAGGCAAACCCTTTCCCTCCCACTCATCAGTGTTTCACTGTCAAGGAGCGGGGCTGAGAGTCACCTGGACGTGGGCTCCTCTAGTCCCTCAACTGAACAGTCATTTCATCCTTCCAAGACCCTGCCTGCTCATCTGCAAACTGGAGAAACCATGCCTCCCTTCATAGGATGCTCTCTGAGGAAGACAGAAGTCATTCTAGAAAGTGCCTGGCCACACCCAGCCCCCACTGAGGTACAGAGCACTGGTGGGAGGTGGCTACAGCCTGGTTCTCCTGTTCCGCTGTGTGAACTGGGGCGCTATTCCACCATGCTCAGAACCCTATGAACTGATGGGGGACAAAAGCATGCTGTGAAAAAAAAAAAAAAAGAGAGGGAGGAAAAGAAAAGGAAGGGAGGAAATGGAGGAGGAAGAGGGAAAGTGGCTGGCCAGGCGCTCAGGAGCAACAGTGCTTGCCACGGAAGCTGAAGGACCTCCATTCAACCCCTAGAATCCATGCCAAAGTGAAAGGAGAGAACTGACTCCACGATAGGTAGGTACCCCACGTACGTGTGCACCCACACACACAATGATAAAGAGGATATACATTAATGCACCAGGTTCAGTACTTGACCAGAACTTGAGGGTCTGCCCTGTAAACACTGACCTGTAGAACCTTGCCTTGGGGCCCCTCATCAAAGAGCAAAGCTTGCTGGTACAAGGGATCGCAAGTCTTCTTGGCCACCTTTGTCTTCTTCTTGGCTACACATGCTCCGTTCTCCAGCAGGTAAGCCTTGATATAGGTGGCTGAAAATGAAGGAGTGTGCTTGGGAGAGGTGCCATAGCCTGCCTGGTCTCCACCCTCCGGGTGGTCCTGGCAGGGAGTGAGTCGGGCTCACCAGTGAACCCAGCAGACAAAGAGACAGCCAAACATGGAGTCTCCTTGCCCTACTCCTGACCCATCTTGCTCACCAACCTTCCATCACTTTAGGCTACTGGTGAGCTGAGGACTGGCTAGTGCCCCATCCCTGCCAGGATCCTTCCTCAGATCTCCCAGCTGCTTAGCCTCACCTGGGAGGGATTTGGAGCCTGGTTTGGGGGTCAGGCCCCGAGCTTCAATCACCTCTACCTCCAGCTGGCCACTCCGGTCCATGATGGCAATGTGCACATCTCCTGCAAGGAAAAAGAATAGACGCTCAAGTGAGGTCAGATGGGCCTGGCTGGCAGGATGCAACAGACAGCATCAATCTGTAGGGGGATACTGCAGTGTCCCCAGGAAAGGAAAGATGATAGAGCAAGCTGCACACATTGAAATGGCTCCCAGGAGGCCACTCCAAAGGGACCGAGGAACACTGTGATAGTCTGTGGGGGAATGACCTTCGAGAAGCACATGCTTAAGTCATAACTAATGGCTGCCAGTCTCTCACCCAGGGGCGGTGGGTGAGGGGCTTCTGCTTCACTATACAGAACAGGCAAGTGTGGGGGACGGAGCAGACACAGCAGCCCTCAGCCAGTCTCTTTGGTATATGGCAGACAGATACCAGAAGAGTATCCATGCATAGAGAAACTAAGCTATGAGCCTGCCTAGCACATCTTTGACCCTGGGCAAAGCGAGCTGGGCAGGCCTACACACCCTGCGTGATGAGAGCTCACAACCCACTCCAAAAAAGGTAAAGGGTTCAGTCATGCTGACTTCCTTAGCTGTGCTCATCCTGGGTGAGCAAAGTTTAGAATTATACAGTAGTGTTTGGAACTCCCTTCAGATAGGTGTAGAATTATAAACCTGACCTGCGTCCCCCTCCCTTCAATTAAATGGGTGAGACTTTGAGTTCCATCAACCATCATGTTATTATTGTACTGCATATACTTTGGGGGCAGGAGTTCACCACAGTCAGAGACACCCTAAAATTCGTCCTTCTTACTGCAGTGGTTCCTGACCTCAACAAGAAGACCAAAGGGTCTCATGCTTAACCATTAATGTATATTTGTTTTTCCCGGTCTGCGACACAAGGGGGCACCACACACAGAATATTTTAGGTTCTGATGGGTTCATCCTATGGAAGTGGCTGCGGCTTCTCAGAGTGTAGGAAAGGGCTTGAGATATTGAGCAAAAGCTTGGAACTAAGCAACTCCGATACCCAGGGCTGGAAGAGAGTAGACCCTGACTCTCTGAGGGTCCTCTGGACCCCTCTTTCAAGTAAGAAAGGAGAGTACCATACAAAGAAGTCTGATAGAATCCTAGCTCCATTTTCTGCTTCTGCTCTGAGGGTCAAAGGTCAAGCACCAATAGGATGGGACTGAGTAGAAACATCCGGATCAGGTAAAGCTCAGGTTAGACTAGTGGGAAAGCCTGCTGGGCCAGAGGACCCAGTGTGGGCTTTGAGCATTTCCTAACTGCCAGGAAGACAAGAGAAAATTACTAAGGGTCACTAGTTGCCAGATGCTGCTGGGGGGAACCGGTCCAATTAGGCCCGGTTCCTAAGGAGAGAGTTAAAATGCTGCATAGAAGTATCTAACAGGAGTGCCCCAAGAAGGGGTGCTGGATTGCAGAACTGAAGAGGGAGTTACTGATCCCATCTTTCAGATGAGTAAGTGGAGGCTCAAGGAAGGCTAGAGAGGTAAATCAACATGGGCCAACACTGTGCACTGAGGGAGGGATGGGACAGTCTGGCAAAGCTGCTGCTGGGTAGTGGTCCTTCCTGGCACACGAGGAAGATACCTGCTGCCGCCTGTGCTGCCGCCGCCTGCGGCTTTACCACACACCAGGCCCCAGAGCTCCTCCTTTCTGCTGTTCCCCGCCCCCACCCCCCACCTTCTGAACACACCCCCCCACCCCCCCACCTGCCAAACCTGCCCTTCTTCAGCAAGACTTACCCATGGGGGGTGTGGCCAGTGTCTGTCGCCCCACAATCTGGGCTGGTCCCAGGCCATCCAGAAAGTCACTGAACTGGCTTTCAGCTCCAAGCCGTGTGGGAAAAATAAACCTGCAGAAGGACACAGAGGGCATGTGAGGTAGCAGATGGGCTGGGGTGGGGGTAGATGCAGAGGCCTTTCACATGGGGTCCCGGGTCTCGGTTTCTCCTCTATACAGTCTACCTGTATTAGTCTAAGTGGGAGTGAACATTTGTCGTTTCTGCACATTGAAGAAAAATATACTTTGGGCTGTGCATTTCAGACAGTCCCACTATGTACTTCTGGCTGACCTAGAATTCACAATGAAGCCCAGGCTGGCCTCAGACTCATGACAATCCTCCTACCTTATCCTCCTAAGTGCTTGGGTGACAAGTAGGTATCACAATGTCTGGCCTGGAGAAAGATACTTTGGTATCACTAAAGACGATAATGAAGATATTTCAAGCATTTGAATCCTTAAGCCTGTTTTGTTTGTTGAGACTCTGCCACTTGATGGAGCCAAGAATGACCTTGAATTCCCAATCACCTTACCTCTACCTGTTGACCTCTGGGATTACAGGCATGTACCACCATGTTCAGCTTATGCAGCGCTAGGGACAGACCCCAGAATCTCCTGCATGCTAGATGAACATGCTACCAACTGTGCATCCCAGGCCAAGCCCCAGAATTCTGAAGTGACCTTAGAAGGCAGGGCCTGCTGGACACGTGCATGCTCACGAAAGCACGCTGGTGCCAAGAACGAGAGACTCTGCCTGGAATGAGTTCCAAGAACTAAGGTTTGATTTTTTTTTTTAAACCAGAAACTTAAAATCCAAATCAATAAGGTGAGATGGTGCTCAAACCGGGAGCAGAGACCAAAATAACCCAACGATAGGGCTGAGATGAATGGCAGGTGATTGTGGGTGGTCTATGACTGGAGAGGAGGGGGCCGGAAATAGTAACAAGGAAAACTGACAGTGATTGAAAGCTGGCCAGCTGCCAGCAGTACATTGAGTGTTCCGCACGCCTCGTAGCATTAATCCTTACAACCAGTCTGTGTGGTGGGAACCATTATCCAGTTTTACAGATGAAATAGACATTTCCAAGACAGAAGAGTCAGTCTGGCCTTGTCCACCCCCCCCCCCCCCCCCCCCCGCCCGACCG
>JADRCD010009355.1:0-28305 GCA_019843815.1 Montemys delectorum
AAAAAAAAAAAAAAAAAAAAAAAAAAAGAAAGAAAGAAAAAAAAGGGGGGAAAGAAAGCCAGAAGAGGACACTGAGATGCCATGGCAAGTGTGAAGGGTAAAGGAGGTGCTGCAGTGGGAGTCAGGGGTGGAGACGATCAAGATACAGGACCCACATGCAGGAAAGTGCACAGAATACATCAAAATATTGAGAAGAATAAAATTAGGATATTCTAAGGATAAAAAATTTGACTAGAAATATGACCAGGACAGGAAAATAAACTAAGTATGTACATTTTACAAAGATACTTGGAGGGCAATATTTTTTCAACATATAAAAACTTAGCAATAGTGAAACATTTTGTAAGTGTACAGTGAATTTGCTAGAAAGTTCTTTTAACAACCAGTAAAGAATCCGTGAGCTAAGTTGTTAACTCAGAAGTAAATGACCTACACTTGTAGCGATGGCAGCTGGTAATTTCTGTTATGATAAAATGATAAACTATTGTGTAAATATAAACAAAGTTCTTTAATTTTGTCACAAAGTCCCACATTTGTCAGCAATCAACATAATTAAAATATGCAAACAAATTTCATTTCTATAGTTTCAGGTAAGAGATGTAACAAGAGGATTCCTGTCTGAGATTTCATGAACATTTATCTCAAAACAACTTCCGAATTTTGATGAAATGTTAGTTTTTAGCCTGAAAAAAAAAAAAACCCAAAACCTTTAAATGTTTAGAATAGCTGTCTAAAAGAAAATTTTCAGCTAGATAATGAAAAACAAGTTTTATTATAGCAGATGGTATTCCAGCTTTGTTAGAGTAAGACATCAAATTTATTGATGTTTTTAAACAAGAATTTTATTATTTGATTACACCATAAGATACATACATATGGTAAAGACCCTACCAACTTGTGCTTAGCTTTCTGATGCTCACTGTGTAAAACCTGCTATGGGAACAGTTTCAGTCCCATCATACAGTATTAAAAAAAAATGGTGCAATTCACATTTTCTCATTAATATCACACTGCATATGAATGAACTAATGTACATTAAACTTTTAATGGGAAATATGACTTAGGAAGTGTGAAAACAGTAAGAACTTAAAATGCCACTGAAATTTGTGACAACACAACCATAACTAGTTTATATTTTGTCATATGTATCAAAATGTAAATCATAGATATTGATAAGTATAATACCAATTGGCTTCAAAACTAAAACGATATTGAAATATGTTTTGTGGCTGATACTGTTTAGGGCTATGATCAGTGTATGTAATTTCCCTGAAAAGAAATACTGAATATCCTTAAGTAAATGTAGCCATGAAAAGATAAAGTATTCTAAAAAAAACTTACTTTTGTGAACATGGATAAAAATATTAAGAAACTTTGTTGCTTAATTCAATTATAAGAAACCTTTTTTAAAGTTTAGAGATATTTGGGCATGTGAATCTATGTTTTCACATAAATTTTAATATATTTAAAGACAGATTCAGTATTTTCAATCAAAATTCAACACAAAAAAAGATGTTCCAAAAGTGCAAATATTATTGTGAATTGCAAAAATATAAATATCTAATGAATAAAATTTTAATATTGTTGCATGCCAAAATATTTTAAATGTAGCAGGTTAAATGTATTTAATTTTATTATTTCTTTCTGCTACTACAAAATTTAACAATTCATAAGTGGCCTTGATATTTCTATTGGACAGTGGTATAACAGACTCTTTGTTTGTTTGTTTTGTTTTGTTTTGTTTTCAAGACAGGGTTTCTCTGTGTAGCCCTGGCTTTCCTGGTATTTACTGTAGATCAGGCTGACCTTGAACTCAGAAATCCGCTTGCCTCCGCTTTCCAATTGCTGGGATTAAAGGCATGCACCACCAGTGCCCAGCATACTAGACTCTTAAATCACCTTTTATTTGCTCTTCAATTATTTCCAAATCTGATGTTAAGTTAATCTTTCATTTTTCCTTTTCCCGTTCTTTACTTCCCCAAACATTTGAGCACCTAGTCTGTGGCAGCTGTTGCTGAACTCAAAGGTAGCTGTCCCTCTATGTTAATGATGAGCCAAAGATATTAGTAATACTCCAACCCTTCCTCCCACAGTGAGTGGAGCCAGCAAGCTGATGGTAGAGGAAGAACAGAGACAGGGCTGGGAAACACGGTGGGTGTGGTGGAGGTAAGGAAAGCACAGCAGAGGTCTGTGGGGGCAGGTAGAGCGAGGATCTGGGCAAGATGTCAGATCATGTATACCCGCTTGTCCGCTTCCACATTTACTTGAGGCATCCATTAGTTGGATTGTGGGCTTTTCATAGATATGACAGAAAGTCCTACAGAGTTTTATGTTATGTTTTCAACAAGGTGGATATGGAATGAAAGAGAGTGCGATCAGATTAAGGGTATAGGAATGTGCTCATTTTTCCCATTTGCCAAATACTGTTGGGCACAGGTCATCATTGAACCTGTAGTTTGACATTCAACTGCCTACATTCTTTGGTCTCAAAATTTCAACTTGAATGTCATTTCTTGTCTTCTTTATCTCCATGTTTCTATCATGTTCCTAGCTTTTCAGTGATTATGGTCATGATATTATAAGAGTACGTAACTACTGTTTTCCACGTGTGCTAACAAAAGTTAACACATAGAACTCTCAAGTTCTATGCTTCAATTATAGGAAAGGCATTACTATTTTATCAGTCACAAAGATACCAACACAGTGAAAAGTCAATACAAAGAGTGGCTTCTGGACCTTCGGACTTGCATTTCCCTGTTAAGACACAACTTTCACATTGTTATTAGACCAGCTCATACCCTTCCCAATCTATGACAAGTTTCCTCATCCCTCACCTAGAATTTCAACTCCCCTCTAAATTAAATGGCTAAAAGAAATTACACCTACCTTTTAACATTTCATTTGTGACTTCCAATAGTCTTATTAAACCTGAGTGTTTACTATGGGTGATATACAACATTCTTGGGAAGGCGCCTATTATCAAACGGAGGCTTGGGAAAGCAAAGTGGCTTGCTGGAGGTCAACAACTAGCATGAAGAAGGGTAGGGGTACAAACCTACACTGCTCAATCCTGATGCTAGGCTAGGAGTGCTTTCTCTTCGACACTTACATTTCTGAGCATTCATCCATCTGAGAAGAGTACGTGTGTCTACTCTTCACATACAACTTCATCTCTATCTCACTTTCCTGTTGATTTATATGAACTTCTGATACAGATGATGTATTAACACAGAATAAAGGAAAATTATCATTTCAGGGAAATAAATACAGGAAAACCTCCTGTAAAAGGGGTAGGTATTGCTGGGAAAAGACAGTACAGCTCCCAACACTTTCTTTCCTTCCTCTCTTCTTTCCTTAGACTTATGTCTTATGTCAACCTTAATGTAACAATTGCATCAAACATAGTTGGTATTCAACCCAAGACTTTAGGAAAACAGCGTTTTAATTAAACGCAGTGAGAGCATCCCCTAATCTACTTTACACATAAACTGTAACTAGGAAGATTCATATACCCCACTTTCAGAACACAGAGAAACATTGAACTGTAAACCACACTGAAGATGCGGGCACTGAGGACACAGAAGTCAAAGGACTTAAATAAAAGACACACCAACAAAAGAGTTACTAAAATTAGGCCAGCGGTCAGTCAAGTGGCCCAGTGGGTAAAGATGTTCATGGCCAAGCTTGATGACCCAAGTCTACTGCATTCACATAGACACATGCAATTTTACACACACACACACACACACACACACACACACACACACACAGAGAGAGAGAGAGAGAGAGAGAGAGAGAGAGAGAGAGAAAGAGAGAGAGAGACAGACAGACAGACACTCTCTAATTACAAATTGAAACAAAGAGGTATTTGAATTGTAATTCTATCACTTTAGAGGCTAAGGCGGGAGTTTGTCATGAGTTTGAGGCTAGCCTGGGCTACAGATTAAGGCTATCTCAAAAGTCTGAAAACTTGGCTGAACTACAGAGGACTTAGTTTCTTTTAATATGTAAAAGAATAACATTAAGAGAGGCCGGAGAGATGTTTCAGTGGCTAAGAGCACTTGCTGCTCCTGGAAAGGACCCAGGGTTAGTTTCCACCAACACATAGCAGCTCATAATCATCCATCCAGATTCGGGGACCCAAGCCTC
Source organism: Montemys delectorum (assembly GCA_019843815.1). NCBI lineage: Eukaryota > Metazoa > Chordata > Mammalia > Rodentia > Muridae > Montemys > Montemys delectorum. The sequence continues at coordinate 4,150 of JADRCD010009355.1, forward strand.
TTCTGACCTTCTTGGATAACAGGCATGATGAGGTGTACATATGCACACACAGGCCAACACTCATAATCATAAAATAAATAAAAATTTTATAAAAAAGCAAGTATAACATGAAGAATGTTCTCATATCCTCCACACAAAATTAACAAACATCCCATATTCAACCTTTGGCCAATATGTTCATGAATGAGATTTAAGATATTCTTATAATGCATGGATATTGGAAGCTGTTGCTAAGACATTACATATTTTCAATCTCCTCTATATTCAGACATGTATATGTATGTATATGTACCACACATGCATCCACATGTTTCCTTAGCCATGTGAAAAAGTAAGTTACATATATGATAGCCTTTTATCCTTAAGGTACTCCAAATAAAGATACTTCTGTATATAATTCTTTTAGGAGTTTCAAAAGTTTCATTGATCTGATCTACCTTCTGCATTCCAGATCTGTTAAATCACCCAACGATGCCCCCATCCCAGTACAGGATCCAGCTTGGGGTCAAGTATTTGTTTAGATTTTCTGTCTCTTAACACCTCTTAATGTTCAGCATCTTATCAGATGCCAGAAATTCTCTGAGGTTAGAGCCAGGCTGTAGACTCTCAGTCAGGGTGGCACACAGATGACACTGTGTCCTTCTCAGGGCATCGAATTCCAAGTAACAATGGCTTCTTCGTTGGTGAAGACAACATTAGCATCAAACTGTTTTCTCAATTTTCCACTGCATAATTACTATTTCTCTGTTATAATTAGCAGTGGTTTATAGAGTTACTTTTAAACTACATAACTATGTAGATATCTTGTTCATTAAAATTTCCTCCTAAATTTAGCATCTTAATTTGTTCCTAATTCATTCCTTACTAAAACATTCAAAATGCTTCTTTCCAAATCTAGCAACATCTCTGCTGCTTCCAGTCTGCACTCCACAATCACCATGAGCCAGAGTGCTCCTCTACCCCATTAATTAGCTAATCTAATTATACATGGTACAGGCTCATGAGATATCATTATTCTACAGTGCATCATTTATGACTGTGATTAATGCTTTGATGTCCTGGTTCATCCAGATGCAGGCACAGAAGTCCCTGTCAGACAGCTCCTCATGGTATGGCTCCATCAACTTCAGCACTTCCTCCCTTTGTGAAGTGGCTCAAGGGGTAACTGAACTGACTTCTTAGCCCTGAAATCTGACATCTTTCTGGGACTGTATACATGATGGTATTGGGAGGTTCTAGACCCTCAGAGAGGCTGCTCATTAGATGTAAGTCTTCTAATTCTGGAAAGTTTGGTAGGATGCTAATTCTCAATTTTAGCATTCTCTTGTTCTGACTGGCTTCTTCAAGAAATTCTACAATTTTTTTTTGTTTGTTTCTAGTGCACCTGAATATAATTCTTGGCAATTTAATTTCCATTTATATTTCTGTACTAAATGTACAGAATGGTAGCTAGCACCTTTACTCTATGAGCCATCTCACCAGCTCTAGCCTTTATTTTTGTTTTGTTTTTAATTTCAGATTTGAGGCATATTTCTCTTAGCTCCAAATACTTATTGAGGTCATTCAGTGGAGTATGGAGTTTTATGTCACAGTTGCCTTCTGCTTTGCTATTCAATTGCTGTATACATTTTCACCAAAATGGAAACTTTAAATCACATGAAATTTTGGAGTTGGTAATGACGAGATTTTTTTTTCCACGTTAAACCACTATTTTATAGAAAGGTCATAGGTTAAGAGCACCCTCTTCTGTGTAGGTGCATTATGGGTCATAAAGGGGAGAAGTGGACAGAGGGATGTCTCCTCTTTCTGTAAGACCCTTCACTTTCTTCTTGGTGTTTCCTCCCCATCACTGTTTGGTTCCAAGGTAGTCTGTAGATTCTAATTTACCTGATTCTTCCCATACAGCACTGACTCTTGGAGGCTGAGACTTCCGGGTGTACACACTTCAGAATCCTGGCTGAGTACCATCAAGCCCTGACCAATGGCCAGGACTTTGGCATTAATTATTACACTTTTTCTTTCTGGTACTGATTTCACTTGTTTCATTGGACTCCTGTTTCTCCTAACTCCTTTCAGAGTCTTTAAAGCCTGTTCTAGTTTAAGTCCTGTGATGTAGTAGCTGGCTGGAAAGTATTTATTCTACTTACTGCGGAGGTTTGCTCTCGTCTCTGTTGCTGTCAGATGGAGGGTATGAGTCATATTTGGCTCTGTTTGCTTTCCTGGCCAATATGATGCTTTGTGTGAGGGCAGGGTAAGGGGGACTGAGAACCAAGCATTCAGCACTGATCTCTAAGAGGCTTCTACTAACACTACTATTTTATTCAGAGTGCATTCCCTGTCTGTGCCTTTACTTTTTCATAGTGCTATTGTGTCTTGTTCAAATCTGCTACAATCTGGTGAAGACCATGCCAAGTGAAAGGACATTCTTTCTTTCTTTCTTTCTATCTGTCTGTCTGTCTGTCTGTCTGTCTGTTGGTTTATTTATTTATTTTTTAAGTTTTATTGCATTATAATGAGAAAAGTTACATGATTTCAATTTATCTGAATTTGTTAACATTTAAAAACATATTTTAAGTAAATAGAATTAAATCACATTCTTATTTTCCTTTTGTACCCCAACTCCTCCCAGAGACCTCCCTGCAATACTACAATATCTTTTTTTGTCATATTCTTTAAAATTTATAAAATATTATAACAATAAAAATGAGTATTATAAAAGTTGTTTGATATAAAACAACAATACATTTAACAGTCTTATGTAGATGCTTGTCTATGGCAATACTGAAAATATATACATTTTCTCAATATAAATTTTAAGTAACTCCAAACATATTAACTGTATATTTCAAAATAATACATCACTACTATGTTTTCTTAAATGAACATAAATATATAAAGTGTTTTTGTTTCTTTGTTTGTTTTGTATTTAGTAGAGCTTAAGATCTTGGCTCTTACACTGGTAACTTGATACAAGAGTTACAAACATCAAGCAAAGCATTCAGTCTCACTCTTTGCTGTTCTCTTACAAGCCCCCTCCTAATTTGATTGTCTACATTTCTTTTGGCTGTATAAATACTTTTAAAATATGTAAGCTGTTCTAAAAACCATATTTCATAGTAAAAACATGAAATAAACAATACTACTAATAGAGAGGCTGAAAGAGGAGAAGCAAGATCTCAAGACCATTGTGCTGTACACAGCAAGACACTGTCAGGAACAAACAAGTGTGAAAGGACATTCTTAACTATTTCCCATGAGCACCTAACTACAGCACCTAACTGTCAAGCATCTGAGGAGAAGTGCTTGCTTTGTTTTACTTTAAGAAAATTTTGAAGTATAAATAACAGAGGAAAGAGAGAACAGAAAAGGGAAATGAAAGAGAATAACAGAGAAGCAATGCAACTGGTCATTGTGGATCATGGAAGCTCTCTAAGAGTTTTAAATTTGGTTGATTAATAGAGCAGGAGCCCAGTAGATACAAACTCCAAATGTTCATTTTTAAGAGCTCTACAGTTTTCTCCTGTGCTGTCTGCAGTAGCAAATTCTGAGATGTGATGAAACAGTACTGCTTGAAAGGTATACCTCACACACTGTCACACACAAAAGGATACATAGATATTCTCATGCACCGTACCCCATGCACCCCGCTACCCCTGCATTCCCCCACCCCACACAACGTACCTGTTTCACATTCTGCAGTTCTTCTATCAATTGTTCCCTATGCTTCTCTGATTCCAGTAATTTCTCCTGTGTGTGAAAACCACTGGATGAGTAGCATGTCACTGGGATACCAGGAATGAGTCCTAGTCCCCTGCTTCAAAGTTTATTCCCCAGACATCATGTTGCTAAAAATCTTCTAATGGAATTCCTGGTTATTTTTTCTGGCTTTACATGTCATTCAGCAGAGGTCAGTTATCTAAGTCTAACTGTGGTGAAAACATCTGTATTCCCTTATATAAAAGGCCAAACTCTGAGCTCCAGGAGAAGTCGGTCAGGACCGAAGTGGGTAAACAGCAACTAAATGTGGGTGACAGCTGTCATTACCAAAGAGCTACCAGACTAAAGAGTCTTATTCTGAATTAGATGGCAAAAAGCTTTAATCAAACCAAAGAAAGGTTGGGTTGACTCTTAGCTTCCTAATGTAATATTTGCCCACTTTTGAACAATTATTTTAAAAAAGGATAGAATTATTATAGCCAAAATATGAAGTATATATTTGAATATGGGCATAAAGATAAAATATGATCATCTTTGACCCTAAAACTAAACCCAGCATGAATCCTGAGATGTCCCACCTTCTTGAGTGGTGCAGTCAGAAATGCTTATGACCCAGGAGCCATGTTATTGGAAACACGAACAGGAACCTTAGGTAAAGTGGTGAAGGTTCATGGCAACGTCATGACATACAGAAGAGGAAGGCCTGGTGTCTGGGGCAGTGCAGCCCACTTTGGTCTACCCTGCCAGCCTCCTGCGCTCACGGTGCTCTGCTCTGCTTAGCTTTGCATGTGTAAATGGGACGTGCATCTGCTTCCCCTCTTCTGGGAAGAGTAGGAGCAGGTGGAATTTGGGTTAAACAGTTCCCACAACACAATTAAGGATCACTTCTGCAAAATAAAAATTAGCTAGAGGCCTAAAATTACTTATCTGTACTTCAAGTGAGACACAAAGCTGTCAAAGGCTGATGATGAGTGAAAGCAGACCATTTCTACTCCATGATCTTCACTTAACAAGCTCTGTTGTTGTGTCCCTGTGTGTGAGTGAGCATGTATGTGTATATGTGTGTCTCCATGTGTGTGTAGATGCCTGTAACAAAATAGGCTGAATAACTGAAAATGTAACATTACCTCAAGCAAAATATTTCTTGCTTAATGTACTATTTATATCACTTTTAATTTTTAAATTAAATTGATTTGTTTTATTTGATGTGTATGAGTGTCTGACCTGCATGTATGCTTGGTGCCTACAGAGGTCACTGAGAAGAAGGCATTGGATCCCCTGGAGTTATGTATTGTTGGGAGCCGGATTCTCTGCATGAATAACAAGCACTGTTAATGAGTGGGACACCCCTGTAGCCCTTATGAAAAAATACATGGGTGTCAGAGAAGAAAAATCAATGTAGAGGAAATTTAAAGCAGAGTCTTTTTATTCTGGGACCTTAGGTTCTGCAACACTAAAATATGCTCAGTTGCAGTTCATGAACTTGAAAGGTGATCTTGATTGAATGGGCTTCTCAGGGGACCCTTGTTTAAATGCTACGTGAGTATGGCTTACACAATATCAAATTAAAATTCTAGCAATTAATATTGACATTCAAATAAAACTCAAAATATATCATTAAATGTAGCAGTGAAAAACTTTAGGGAAATGAAAAATATGCAAGAACCTCTGACACCCTTGACATTGTGGACTTTGTTTGTACAAAGATGAATCACACAGGAAATACAGCCTTACCAATGTGACCAACACTATAGAATGATTCTGAGATAGTCAGAAGAAACTAATAACTTTTAAAATGAATTCTACATTTTCATCTAGGTATACCAACTTATGGAAAGGTGGTGAATTTCAGAATTATAAAATATAAGCATGTTCGTGGGAAGTTCACTTATATTTGGAAGGAATATGAATTCCCAAAGCCTTATGAGAGAAAATTTGGAGAAACATACAGAATATTTTACATTAGTTCACTTTAATATTGCAATTCTATTTTTCACAGATTTAATGTGAACTTTCACAACTGCCTATCCACATTCCTACAAAATTACTAAGATTTATTTTTATTTTCATTTACATGTGTGCATCTACTGTGTATATGCCACATATGTGTAGTGTCCTTGGAGGCCAGAAGATGGTGTTAAATGCCCTGGAGCTGGAGTACAGGAAGGTACAGTCACCTGGTGCAGATGCTGAGACCTAGCTCATGTCCCCTGGACTAGGAACAAGTTCTTTCTTTTTTTTTTTTTTAATTTTATTTTAACTGGATATTTTCTTTATTTACATTTAAAATGTTATCCCCTTTCCCAGTCCCCTGTCCACCAGGAAACCCCTATCCCACTCCCGTCTCCCTGCTCTGACATTCCCCTACACTGGGGCATCTATTAATCCTTCACAGGACCAAGGGCCTCTCCTCCCATTGATGTCTGACAAGGCCATCCTCTGCTACATAGGCAGCTGGAGCCATGGGTCCCTCTGTGTGTACTGGATTGGTGGTTTAGTCCCTGGGAGCTTTAGGGTGTCTGGTTGGTTGATATTGTTGTTCTTCCTAGGGGGTTGCAAACCCCTTCAGCTCCTTCAGTCCTTTCTCTAACTCCTCTAAGCCATTTCTGTAGTCCCTGGAGTTATTTTTGATAACTGAAAACTGAAGATAACTGGAGAAACAGAAGCCCAGCTATATAATGAAGTAAGTCTATAACAGCTGTCATTCATGAGTTAACACAATAGGCTTCTTTTTAGCTATTTAAGAATTCACGTTTTAGAGTAGTTTTAGGTTAATATTTAAATACAGAGGAAGGTAAGTAGTTCCCATGTGTCTTGGACCCCTATACATATGTATTTAGTTTTTAAAATATGATTTGTTTGGGCTGTCTTTAGAAACTCTGAGAAGATATGCTAAAATTTTTAATACTGGCTTTATCTAAAGACTGGCATTATAAAACAACAGTAGAAAGGAAATGGTGTTTCTTTTTTGAATAAAGAATTTATACCAATAAAACTAAATTAAATAACTAGAACGCTTCACCTAACAAAATAATTGAAAAATACATAGTTCTTAAGATAGAGTGATCATAGTTCCGCTGCTTTCCTTGGAATGTGTAATAGCTTCCTGAAAAAGTCAGTATTTAACTTAAACTTAATATTAGATTAAAAGCAGAATGCCACTATAGAGAAAGAATCAAAATTTTAGCCTGCATTTAGGGCCTATGTGATTCGTTCTCCCCTGAAAACACAATGTCTTCATTTTGCAAATTACATTAGCAAAACATTATGTCCCTCAGACATGACCCTGCATCTGGAAGAAAATGTCTTTTCTATGAACATCAGAGGATTCAAATTTGTCACAGCTTGTTCAGTTGGCTCCTCAGCTACACCTGCCCTTGCCACCAATATGAGAGAACAGGAGTCAGAGGAGCCAGATCAGACAGGAGAGGAAAACCCACTCACTGCACACACTGGACCTTATGAGCATGCCACGGGGTGAAACAAAGTGAGCGGTGTCCTTGAGGATAACTCTGGGAAGACAACTACCCAGATGACTCCATCCGATTTGATACTACTATGCTTTCACTAAAAACAAAAGGAGCTCACTACTTCAGAGTCCAATCTGGGATCATGTCTCTCTAATGGCAAAGAGAAGGACGCCAAGGACAGAGTTACCTTAAGCACATTGCGTTCCTCTAGAGCAGCATTTCTTTCTTGTCTAAGTTTTCCCACTTCATCTGCTTCTAGGGAATCACAGGGGAGAAGCTGTCAACGTTAAAATACAGAAGTTACGCATCAGATGCCAACCTTGAGAACAGAAAGCCCTTTTCCACCACCCCCAAACCTTGCTCCACATCAAAATTCAGACTTTGGAGTTGTTTGACTGGGTAAAAGGAAACTGATGTAGGTACGGGGCCATTTCTCTCCTCAGGTTGACTTTATACTGTGGTTACTTAGAATTATATTATTAAAAGATATATATTTAACTTTTTAATTTTATATATGCATATTTTAATTCTATGTGTACGTGCATGTGTGCACCTGTGTGTGTATGTAGCAGGTATACAGTGGATACTCTGGAGCTGGAAGTATAGGTGCCCATGTTGGTGCTGAGACCTGAGCCCAGGTCCTCTGCAAAAGCAACCAGAGCACTTAACTATTGTAGTTTCCAGCTCTGCGCTGGCTTGAAATGTTCTCTCCTGTAGAGATAAGTCACTCATGATGCTTGATTAGACTGATACAGCGTCTTACTATAATGGACAGCAGTCTGCTGCCAAGGCAGGAGTTTTCCTGGGTGTGGATGTGGGTGTCAACCTTGCCTCTTCTGTGTATGACCTCATGGGCTTTCTGGAATTTCACATTATGTCTAGTGGCTTTTTCTTCCTACATTTTAACTAGAAGAGGAATGGGATCAGTTCCCAAAGTTTGCATATAGTTATCTTTTTTTGAAGACTGCCTTCAGCTTACAATGACTTTTTATCTTTTCTTTTTTCCTTTCTGTTTCAGTCTAACACTTTTACTGGTGACAGTGGAGGGTGAGATAGAGTTTCATTATGTAGCCCAGGTTTGTCATGAACTTGCTTCAACATCTTAAGTGCTGAGAGTGTGGGCATACACCATTCCACCCAACTTCATTCTACAAACCCTGATCACCTTTGTGAAAACTAAATTCAACCTTTCTTCTAACAACGAATTCAAATGTTAACTTTGTTATAAATCTCTACTGAATGTTACTTTCCTTGGATCAAACAGTGTTATGTTACTATTCTGGCCTTACTATATAATACACTTTTAAATTTGTAATTGTTTGTGTATGTGGCTCTCTAGTACACAATACAAGGCAAGTTTTATTTATCTTTAGAGCATGTGCCATCACACCTAAGCCAACATCATCATCAACACTGTCATTATCCATATGTATCTGATATCTTACAGACGGGTCTTTAGAAGTGATAAAAAGTTTAGACATAGTGGGAATTACCATTTATATCTTGACCCAGTATGAGCAAAACATTACAGTCTCATCACATACTAGTCAGTTTGATATTTTCATTCAGCTTTACGCCATTTGTTAAAACAGTGGCCTCAATATACCAAACTAACAAGAGCCTGAATTGTGAAAATTTTACTTTAGAGGATTGACAGCATGTTCAGTGTTCAGCATGGTGTTTGAAGATAATCCATTCATGATACTTGATTAGACTGCTAGAGCATCATAGCTTAATGGATGGCAGTCTGTTGTGCTGGGTGGGGATGGAGGCACCAACCATGCCTTTTCTGTGTATGACCTTGTGCTGACAGCAGGTGTATCACTGTGTGAAGTTTTTAATATAGAAATGATGATTAGAATCACAGCAAGATACTTATATTTTGGGTTCTAAGTGCAACATTCTCCTCAATCCAAAAGTTCATTGTCAAATAAACAAAAGGATGATTGACATATAGTGACTCAGCAGCTTCCCTTTAAAAAGGTGACAGCTCAGACGTCTGAGTCAGAGACAACTGGAAGAGCTAGTCACAGTGCACACACTCTAGTTATGAGCCTAGTTACTAACGATGGACTGAGACTCCACCTCTGTAAGGTGAAAACAGCGTCTCTTGTCCAGGTGAAAATGGGAGCTTACTGCAAACCATGGAAGAGACTTCTGAAGAGTGATTTCACCTGAGATACATGATTGATGTCCAGCAAGCTGTAGACTTATCATTACTGTATCTTGTCATTCATATATATACATATATATGACATATGGTTATGATATTTCAGTAAAGATATTAAAAATATTAAGAGGTAGGATATGTTAGAACATGCCTATAATCCCAGCACTTGATAGTAGACCAAATCTGAGGCCAGCCAGGGCTACATGAGCCCTTCTCAAAAATTCTCAAAATAAATGAAATTAATAAAAATAAAGATATGAACTATGAAACAAGAAATTAGGACAGAGCTGGCAGCAAAGCCTCACTGCAAGTTTTTCTGTTCTTGTCCCTCTCCTTCTCAGACAGCATCCTAAATCCTAGTCCTTCTTGCCCTAGCCCTAGCAACAGTCACTCTCACAGACTCCTTCCAATCCAACAACCACAGACTCCACTCAGAGCCTCTCTGCTTTCTTGACCTCTACCTCAGAAAGCAGTAACTTTCTCATCCTCTTACCCGCTTCCCTTCTGCAGCTGCCAAAACCTCCAGCTGGTCTGATCTGTTGCTTTTTCTCTCAACTCCAATAAAACTATCCTCAAGCTGCCTTCTGAATCCATCTTTAAATGCTTTTATTTATAACACAGACACTGCACAAGTGATCCTGTTTCCTACTGCTATGAATGTTTGGTGGTCTACATGAGAAGAACTGGAGACCTTCTCAGACAGTACAAACAAACTTCAGACACATAAATCAATTTGTGGAACTACGATCCGACATTTCCACTCTTGTAGTTAATTTATCTGATAGTATTTGTGTTTGCTAACGCCTCCACCAGAATCTCAAAACCCAACATTTGGGTGATGATGCATCGGAGAATCTGGCCAGGGCCAGATGAACAAAATCAGAAGCCAGGCAGGACCTTTGGATAGAAAAGGCGATGCCTTTTTCTCCTGTGGCCCACTCTTCTCTGGAGGAGCAGCAAGTATCTGAAATGTTGTTCAGCAGGAGATGGAGAACTGAACATCCTTTCCTTTCTATGATCATGAAGGTCCTCATTCCTCAAGGAGGGATGGTAGAGGATGACAAGTAGGGAGAGGATGGAAAAGCGCCATTTGTGGCCACCAGCTTTTCAAGCACTATTTGCAACATGTGCATATCTCTGCCAGCTCTCCGGTAAAATGGTATGCTCTGTGGGTAGCAAGTATAGACAGCAAGTATACCCCAGTTTGGACATCCCCTTTGAAACATAGAAATACCAATGTAGTAACAAATTTCTGATGCAAATTGCATGGTTATGGTCGGTAACCCTCTTCACAAATAGTTCCCTTGGTGGATGATAATATCCATTCACGTGGATATCAAAAGCTCTAGCCCAGCCAAGGCCAGTAGACCTACTGTGATGTGGGAAAAAGCAAACAACTTGTTTTAAAAACTCAAGAAGGGTACACTGATGGCAGAAACACACTGTTGGAGGCAGACCGAAATGGGAAGACTAGCATTCTCACACTAAGATGTGGACTCACATACCCCGTAAGCTCCTCTCAACTGGCTGCCTGCAGAGCTTCACTGCTAAGCTTGCTCACCTTCTGAGTTCTGACACAGAAAGCATAACTTTTTCTCTTGCTCCCTTTCCTATCTCCCTTCCCTAGACACTGGCCAGAATCCTGAGCCAGCTTGTTCTGATACTCAGGCCCTTTTCACCCTATCTTAAGGCTCCTCCACACATCTCAACTAAAGTCCTTTAGGAGGTGAAGGCTGCAGCAGGCCACTGCTCTTGGGTGACCTCTGAGTCCTTTAGGAGGTAAGCCTCCAGTAGGCCACAGCTCGTTGGATAGGCTTTGCTTGCTCTCAATTATCCAACTCCTCAGGGCAGCTGGGACTTCCAAAACCCTTGCCCTGTTGTCTCCCTCACAAATGTCAGTGCAACTGACCTTGACCTTAGGTCCTGATTCTATTTTGAAATTCTTTGATCTATGAGACTAAGACCCTTGAGAAGGGGACTTTATATCCCCTCATTATAGTCTCACTTTTTGGTCTACCTAAACCACATTACCTCCCTTCAAAGCTGAAGGTATATCCAAATCACTGTCCTTAACCTTTCCTTTAAAAATGTCTTACAGTCCAGGGACAGTGGAACACAAGTGACTAAATCTACTCCTTAGCAACAACAAACCTACAGGGCAGACCACCTAGAATGAACACAACTACCTTTAACACAGAGCCAGTTCTCTGGAGCAGATCATCTTATGGCAACCAGTCTCCTGTGTCCATGGCTTCAAGGGCCACTTGTAGTGGTAGAGCTCAGGCACCAATGGGTGGATGACAAGGACTACTTACTTAGCCACACTTCCTCCTCATGACCCAATTATTGCTCTATATAAATCAAAAGCACATTCAAATACCCTGAATATGGACAAAGGGTCACTGGATCCCTTCATTGTGCTTACTTATGTGCTACTGTTGACTAGAACTTGTCTCCCTGCTTTTCATACAAAAAGGGAAGAAAGCATCAAATGTCTTTATCGGCCATGAAAGGAGAACATATGAGTAAGGCATCCTATGTAAATAATTATAAACTTGACCCTATCATTGTGAAACCAAGGCTGCTGAGGGTAGCCATAGTGGAATTTCCCCACCTGCACAGATTGTCAACATCACCTACCACAGACTGTTTCAGAGTAGGCACTCCATTGCTTTGAATATAAACATGATTGGGACTTACACAATGAAATAACAACATTGTCTTTATTTGCTTGTGGTGAGCTAGTTAACAAGCAGTGACTTATATAATGCTTTTAAAATTAGGGTATTTTGTTCACTCATGAATTGCAAGATGGAATTTTTAACAAAACAGAATTCAATAATATTAAATGAGAATTCAATGTGTGTTTTGAGGGACTTCTTTCATTGTCCATATGACTGTGAAGATTAACTGTATTCTTATGGATTCAGCTGAAGGAAAAAAAAAAGGAACGCTCACACTTGACAATAATATCTTCTGTGTGATGATAAGCAGAAGGCAACAAACAGAATTTCATAAATTAATAATGACTATTGCACAACATTTTGATCTACAGCCTCAAGAGGAAGTCATTGGCACGCAGAGCATCTTGCACAACTGCCATCCGTCTGCTGCTTCTGCTTTCAAACTATTGTAGACTGACAGCACTCTTACCTGCCCCAAATCCTGTTGGTAAGAAGGAAGCAGATTACTCATTCAGAGCGTGTGCTTTGCTTTGCAGCTGCTCAAAAGGCTCTGCGTGCTCACACAGGTCCCTACTTTACTGTCACATCGAAAACTAGCACTGCCTTGGCTTGAGAAATGGGCAAAGCAACCTACAGAACTGCTTAGCAGCGTGAGACAGATCCATCTGGAACATCATGAAGTCAAGTGCCTAAGTCCCACATCAGCAGACGGAAAGGGGGTTCTACAGTTCAGTTTTTGCTAAATTCCACAGGGTTCCTAATAAATCTGTGCCTTCATTCTGAGAAAGCCAGGTACATCCTGAGAGCAACCGAACAGCTAGGTTTTTGGGTGGCTTTGATGAGTAAAATTACCAGTACATACATACATACATACATACATACATACAAAGTGGTTTGAAATGTTAAAAAATGGCATGAGTAGTCTTTAAATGAGAGAGTCAGATTATTTTTACCAATAAATGAATCAATCACCCAGATTCTGCATTGCTAGAAACATGTAACTGATACCAATCTAAGCCTCCTATCAGAAAGACTATATTTTCAAAGCAATTAGGCTGTGGTTAGGATGTGCTCTGATCTTAAAGGACTCATGTTTTGGAGACTCATTCCTCAGTGTGCAGTGATGAGGTGGAGCATCTTCAGGAGGTGAAGCCTAGTGAAGGTCATTGCTTTTTGGCTTTTCAAAATGTGCTTATTCTCATTAAGGCTTCTTTGTGATGCCATCTGCCTTTAGGCCTTCCTCAGAGATACATTCAGTGAACCTCTCCAATTCTGGCCTTTGATCTGTGACTGGAAAAATGGAGGCTAGATTATACATAAGAATTCTAAATATAAAGTTATACCAGGATATCATTATAGGTTTATAGAAAATGGGAGAACTAACAAATAAAGTGAAGACGTTCTAAGTATAAAGTACTGACTATAAGTTTAAAATAACAATTTCAGGTACTAAAAACTATTTTGTTTGGATTCTATTAGATCTACTGTAAAGCATTATATAGAAGTATAATAATTGAAAACCAAAAAAAGATTATGATAATAAGCCATTGGGGTAAGTAGGAAAATACAAGAAAATAATCTAGAGAGGCAGACATTCAGTATTTATATAGTTACATATACCTATTTCTCATAATATATAAAATTAAAACTACTGATAAGAAATAAAAATTCTTTCTAATAATATCACTAAGTATAACATATTTGGTAATTAAACTGATAGAAAAATTAGATGCACATGGAAAACATACTTTTCTCAAAACAAGAACCATGATAAGGTATCATATTTAGTTCATAACCAACCATTCTATAAATTTAATACAATTCCAATAGAGTAAGTACCATAATATTTAATGTCATGACAAAGATCACTCAAAATGTCATTTTTGAGATCAAAAGTAAGAAGCAAATAATAATCTTAGCTTATTAGTAACAATGAACACAGTATTAAGTAGTTAAAAAAAGGGGGGGCTAGCAGAGAGAAACAAAGGAATGGAAGAGAGACTAGGACAAAGCACGTATCTCCATACTTAGTGACAATCCTCTACTCAGAAAGTCAGGGCCACCACACTAGGGGTTGGCCAGCTTTTGTGTCTTAGTAAGATGTTGGGATTGGTTTTAATACTATTTGTATTTATACAAAATTAATTACATGGGAACCAGCATGTCTGCCTGTAAGATGCTGAAGGTTCATGTCCCCAGTTGGTTTTGGTGAAATAGTTACTGGAAGCCAATGGCTGGGCAGGGAGCCAGAGGCGGGACTTTTAGATTTCCTGGGCAAGGGAGAAGGAAAGGAGGAAGAGCAGAATCACCATGATGGGGAAACAGGGAGCTGCAGGAGAGAAAACTTCTAGCCATATGACAACCAGATAAATAGAGATGAATAAAATTTCATTTAATTGTGTTTAAGGATAGAAAGGAGTATAATGGTAATTGTTTAAGAGTTTTAAAGAAATCTAGGCCTTTGATCGCAAAGGTTGAAAACAAATATACAGAGATAAAACTGAGATTAAATGAAAATAAATAAATTTCAAAAGGTCTATGCTGGAGCAAGTACTCAGATTCTTTGAATGTAGTCTATAAGGGATTCTGGGATTGTTTAGCCTGGTATGACAAATTAGATCTAAAAATAGGCTTATACAGTAAATAGAAGGGAAATTAATAGAAGTTAAATACATAGATGAATAAATAGAGGCTTTTGATCAAATTGTAGGTCACAACCAGGGGATAAGGGACCTAATCTCAGACAGATAATAAAAACTTATGTTAATACAAGTTATATAAAAAGAAAGGGGACATATATACCCTGAGAGGTATTACTCTCCTAGAAGGGAGAATTTAGGTATATATAGATGAACAAATAACTTAGGCCTTGATCTCATGTAGGTCATGAGCAGGGAATGAGAAGACCTTTTCTCAGATAGATAACAGTATTTGTTTAGATTGCTTTAATTGCTCTGAATTGTTTTAATTATCAAAATGTACATGGTTATGAGCTTAGCAGTTATAATATTATCCTCTGGGAGAGAGGTCAAGCTACTAAATCAAATCAGTCTATACCTTTAATGACTTTGGGTTACTGGACCACGCTATTTTGGGAGAGAGGCTCTCAAATACGTTAACAGGAAATAGGAGGCTTTAGATCCTTTCCAGAGTGATATGGATCAGAAATGACAGGGGAAGACCCCTGAAGATCTTGCCTACAGAAAAGAAAAATTTGAAAAAAAATCAAACTTTATCTGCTGATTCCTCAACATGGAACAGCCCTATACCTGGCTTAGACATGAAAATATCCGTAGCCAAAACATCAGCTAAAATTAGACAATAAATCTTGTTGGTTGTGGAATCCTTAAGATTCATCATGCCAGTCTTCACATGGCATGAATGAAGATTTATTATAATCAGTTATTGATCAAACTAGCTCATAAAAAGATAGTTGTCTTTTACCTGCTCAAATAAGGAACAAAACTCATCCTTAACTGATGTGTACACCCCCCACAATGTGTACAAGTATCTTAACAGCACTGGAATTTTGGCTGTAAAATTCATATATTGCAGAATTTGTAGCTCTGGCAAAATTCATCCACAAAGATGCTGAAACGCCCTTCTGTTCCAGCCCTGCTTCCTGATGCTGTCCAGAGACTTCCCTCTGGAACAGCTTCAGGCATTGCTGCTGATTCCGGATGCACTTGGTTCATCCGGCCTTTCAGATATCTCAGAACTTCAGTCAAATCCTGAGACTTATACACATATAGAGACTGGATAACATATGCTAAATCTAGCCTCCTTAAGTCTAACCGATTTTTCTAATTCCCTATCCTTCTCTACCCCTTTGAGGATTTTCATTGCTCCTATTCAGCAGGAAGAAGTTGTGGAGAGGCGTCATCCTAATCCCTAAGGTTTGGGTGTCTGGTTATGGTTATTTTATAAATTTATAGATAGTTGTCATTTTAAGGGATAATTTGGAAATAGTCATAATTTTGAACAGGGAAGAAATAGATGAGATGTATTACTAAATTTATTATTAATCAAAACATTGTATAGCCATAATCTTAGATTGATAGAAATCTTTATAATTGAAACAAAATTGAAGTTATAATTTCTTACATTGGTATAGAATTTATATATTGATATAGATTTAAGGTTCTTATTGGTATAAATCTTAGTATATTGATACAAATTTTGAAATGAATATTGTTACTCTTAGGTAGGCATTGTGCTAATACAACTCATTTAAGAATACAAGGCCTTGACCCAGTCCTTCTATAGCTACTATTCCAAACAGTTTGGGATAATTAAGTAACACAAGTTAAAGGCCAGACAGTAAACTCATGGTTATATTAGATTCTGATTTAATTATAATAAAGTATTTTCAATATTATTCAAATAGAAATAGCTAAGAGTCGTCAAGGTTTAACAGTTCAGATACACTTTATATAGTCTCCCAAAACATAATATCTGCAGAACATGACATTTTGTATTAACTCATTATTAAAGATCATTTAACTAGAGACATGTCTGCTCCTGACAGTACCCCACTCATGGTGCAAAGAAGATACTGAGCATCATAACCTCCATACGGAGTTGTTCCAATTATTTCAACGTAGCCACTGGACAAAAATGGCCCTAATTCATCTACAGACAAAAAAATACAATCCAAGAAAAGACACATGATTTGAGATAGTCAGCAGCTTAGCTCTGCCAGGCAGAGTGAACTAGTCCTTCATAGATCCTACTTTATTTAAGTCCATCAGATGATCCTGGGCCAGAAGGCTGAAGACAGATGCTCCAAAGTTTTGAGGATCAGGGACTGTCCAGATAGTCAGCTGTCTCTACAATTTGTTTAAGTTTTGGAAGCTACATTTTTGTGCTTTCTATATATCCAGGTAGTATTTAATTCGCTCTTAGATTTCTGATGGAGTAGAAGACTAGTTATAGTCTCATAATCAAACTTAAGTTTTTTAACATTGAGGAAGATGATACAGATTTGAAAGGATGGTTTTCAGATGGTAATGCAAGTCAAAATCAGAACATAATTCAGGTTTAGAATTGTAAACTCTTTAAGTCAGGATAGATAGTACAGTACTTTATCTAAATTGACAAATATGCTGTTGTATTTCATACTTTATAATTTACATAATTATACGGTTGTGCTAAATTTATGTCTGAGAGAAAAGAGCTTTTTTTTATTGGACAAAAGGGTGGAATACTGGGGATTGGTCCTAATGTTATTTGTATTTATACAAAATTAATTACACTAGACTGGCATGTCTGCTTGTAAGATGCTGAGGGTTCCTGCCCCAGTTAGTTTTGACTGGTGAAGCAGTTGCCAGTGGCCAATGGCTGGGCAGAGAGACAGAGGCAGGACTTTTAGATTTCCTGAGCAAGGGACAAGGGGAGGAGGAAGGGAAGAATCACCATGATGGGGAAACAGGGAGATCAAACTTAAGAGCTGCAGGAGAGAAAACATCTAGCCATGTAAGAGTCTGTTAAGCGGCCCTAAGGGCCACATCCCAGATTGGGTCTGTGGTAGCAGAGATGAAATATAGATTTAACAAGTGTTAACTCAGGAATAATAGAGGGGAGTGTGTAAGCCATGTTAGAAGTTCAGGATTAGCCGAGCCATTGAACTAGTGAAGGCATATTAAAATATAAAGGTTGTGTGTGGACCTGCTGGGAGCACAGTGCGGTTTAAAGATCTACCACTTCAGTAAGATAGAAATATGAAGCTTATTTCTGAGATCAGGTCTCTCACTGAATTCAACAAGGCAGCTCAACTGGCCACCAAGGTACTAGAGATCCTGTTTACCCACTGAGACATATTACTATGGGTGTTCAAGTCCTACTTCTTATATGAGTACTAGACACCCAAGCTCAGGTCTCAACGCTGGTGTAGCATGTTATTGGCCTATTAAGTTATATTCCCAGACCTTATTTGTATGGGGATGTGTGTAGCTAAGTGTGTAAACTACTTGATGCATATGCCTAAGGACTGGAGTTCAATCCCTAGAACTCAGGTAAACTATTAGTCAACATGGTGTCACTGGGCAGAGAGAGGCAAGTAGATCTTTGGGGCTAGTTGGCCAGCTAGCCTAACCTACTTGAGCTCAAGACCAATGAGAGAAACTGCCTGAACAAACCAGTGATTAGCTTCTGAGGAATGACAACCAGTGTTGACCTCTGTCCTCTGCACATATGTATGCATACCTGAATTCACATGTGCATCCACACTTTCAAGTACACACATCCACCTAAGTAAATAACTAAATAATTTAAAATAAATTAATAAAAGCCAGTGGCAATTTGGAGAAAGGGTATCATATATGACCCACACACTTAAGACTTGTGCCTTACATTCAATCAAAACAGCTGTAGAGCACACACACTACCTGTGAATCTAAGATGCTGGGGGTTTCATGGACACCAACATTTACTTCATCCAACTGCAAGCAAAACAAATTCCTGGCAACCTGGACGAAATCTAAAATTAACACATTTTGGTAAGAACATAGCATTTAATTTCATCTCAACAATTTTACTTTCTTCTCTGAGAAGTTGAAATTATGAGCTTTGTCTCACCTTACACAAATTATCCCAAAACAGTATTGACCAAAGTGCGATGTAAATGTGATATAAATAATACAGAAAGCATTTAATCTCACTTCAGTTTGCTCTGTCACACAATTCAGTTAAGATATAAAAAAGCAAACACATATCATAGACATCTAATTCTCACATTATGCATACAGTGTTTCTGGGAAAATAAAAGGCATTATGACCTGGCTTTACAGGTTGAAAGGATCAAAAGGTTGATAACAGCAGCAGCAGCAGCCAATGTTCATGTAACAGCTGTATGTGCTTAGTGGTCATCCTCACACAATTCCTCAACATCCTCTGAGGCAGGTCTTTCAGTTCTCCAGATCAGACCTGAGACAGGCTTTCTCAAACTTACCAGGCCACTCGGCAAGGTGTCAGAACAGTCCTTAACTTCGACAGTAATGGCCTATGCATCTGTGTATCCTCAGTAAGTTGCAACTGCAGCTATTACATTGTAATCTCAAAGGATCACAAATGCTCTCTGTTTTGACTTTACAATTCCTGCTCTTGTTTCATGGGCACATTATCCTTTCTTGTCTTTCTAGGAATATTAAATAGTTTATCTAAAGTTATATCTGCTTTCATCATTACTTTTTCTTCTCTTTATCTGTTTGTCTGGTGTTTGGGGCTCCATATTTTATGTGAACTTATCATCAGTTCCAGACCATGTGTGTTATGGGTGCGGTGGGATTTATCCTATTAATAAAAGAGAAGAAATTGCTACATTTCAAAGTATAAATGCACATTTATAAAAGCTGTAATAAATATAGATTTGTAATAACAGCTACTGAGAAACCATTAATGTGCCAAGAGTAGAAACCTTAGTGTATTATGCCATCTCTAAGAATAAATAATTATGCAGTATGACAAAAACTTCCTGTTTCACTAGCTAAAAAAAAAGTAGATGTAATTTCCATAGTAGTAAAAGTAAAATTTCTACAGTTTGTACTATCTCTTGTTATTATTAAAGCAATGCTTATATAATAAAAAATAAAACATGCAAAGAGATGCAGAAAGAGTGGGATCACCTAAT
Source organism: Montemys delectorum (assembly GCA_019843815.1). Classification (NCBI taxonomy): domain Eukaryota; kingdom Metazoa; phylum Chordata; class Mammalia; order Rodentia; family Muridae; genus Montemys; species Montemys delectorum. Next base: position 23,818 of record JADRCD010009355.1, read on the forward strand.
GATTTGGAGCTGATGGGTTCTGATACAGGTCTCCCTTTTGCTGACCCAGCCAGGTTATTAGCAATGGCCATTTTTAAAATACCAATTAAGGACTATGTAGTAGCATGGTACAAGTTTTCATTTCCCTCTTACAGAACAAGCCTTCTCAATAAAAATAGGTCATGACAACATCCAATAGTTGTCTGTGTTAATACAACATGATGCACTTAAGATATTACCTCCAAAAGTCACAGTCCCCTTTGAGTCGGCCTGGACTTGCTGTCTCAGGGCTTCATGTTGTTCCTTTGTTGGCTGTATACCGAGGTAATTCAGAGCCTGGGAGGAAATGGGCTTATGTGAGGCAGCTTTTACACCTCTGGGGTAAAACTTTTCATTACACCTATGTTTTACAATGCAGTAGAAACAAAATCAACATGGGGAGCCGTGACCAGAATTAGAATCCGTGGAAAGTCTGCTGACTGTAGATTAACTACCTATTGAAGATTACTTTCTTGAGTCTTCTATTTGCCCCCAACCCTCACCCCTACCATGGCAAATTAACTTAGCTAATACCAGATTTACAAACATGGCTGTAGGACCAGATATAAAATTTCTAGTCTATGTGATTTTGCAAAAGAAAAATAAGAGAAAAAAATTTACTGAACTCAAATTTATAGCTAACACACCAAATAAATAAATAAATAAAGAAAGAAAGAAAGAAAGAAAGAAAGAGAAGAAAAGGAAAAGAAAAGAAAAGCACAAGAAAAAAGAGAAAGAAAAGAAACATGAAAAGCACTTGGTTGTTATCTTGAGAGTAGAAATGAAGTTGAAAGAATTGGGTTAAATGGAAAATATTCTTATTTTTGGCTGGTTTAGAGCTACACTTGCACAATGAGAAAATAAAGAAAAGTTTTCCCTAACGCTCATTTTTGTCAGGTTCTTTTCTTTGGATAAAGTCATTTCTGCCTTTAAAACAGAAATGGAGGTGCTCTCACTTGCACTCCACTGTCCTTTCCACGTTCTACAGCCTTAAACAGAACGCTCAGAATTTTCAGCCACTTTGTCCCTGATGAGGTCCTGGGGCTATGTGTCAGCCAATGTGGACATGCTGGAGAACATTCAGGAAGTCATCTATGAGAAGAACAAGCACTTCTTCTCCTTGCCTTAATAAAAGGGGAAAGGAAAGAGGAGACATGATCCCAAGGAGCCTCAATAACGATGGTAGAATCCAGTCTACAAGGCCTTGATTGTGGAACAGGCAGTCTATGGAAGGCTGGAATGTGGTTCTCTGATCCTCAGAGCCTCTGTGCTTCTCCTGGTTATTTCCTTTGGTACTTCTTAATGGTAAGAACATTAAGGTTCCCATGGAAAACACAGCTGTTTGGGAGTCTCTAGCTTTAAATGCCCAAAAGTAATTTTAATGCACAAGAACTGTTTGAGAGGCCTATTAGTGGATTCCACCAAGACAGCACGGTGTCAGTCATATTAAAGTTAAAATAAACAAAATTTATTAAAGGTATTCTTGACGAATACCTTCTCCATTTGGAACATGTTCAAACAGGCTTTCTTAAACCAAACATGTATTTTGTACTTACTATTGCTCAAGCGTGTAACTCTGTGCAATGATATCAACAAACCTATAGTCCCTAGCCTCACAACGCATATGGGGGAGAATAATGTGTAAATAATTATAGTAAGAACAGTATTTTATTTAATGCAAGTGTATAGAGGACACACTATTACCAAAAGTATTTGTTATCATATGGGCACAGTCCGTGAAGGAAACAGGAGTTTTCAGTGTGTTTAAAGTTGGTCTAATACCATCCTGCTCCCCTATCAAAGCCATAACTGTTCTTTACATAATATTCAAGAAAGATTTGTAGCTTTTGTGTATGTGTATTCTTCTCATCTTAAAAAAGTTACAAATATTTTTAAAAAAAGAATTCAAAGAACACCTAAGTACCTGGCTACCTTAAAACATTTGATGATATCTGTTTAAAATCTACACATATTTTTAAAAACAGAGGCTGCAGATTAAGTTGAAAGCTTCTTCTATTTGTCACAGTAAATTCCATCCTAAGGCCATTGCATTCTTACTGTCTATTCTAAATGCTACTTCGTATCTAAGCACATGTACCCTAAATAATGTACACTTTCATTTGTCCATTTAAAATTTTATACAAATAATAGAGTCTAAAGGTATGACTGCAAATTAATTTTATTTTATTTTACTTAGTGATTTTACAGTTGTTCAGTATTGTCTACATATGTCGTTCACTTACTTTGTGGTATCGCATTGAACAGCTATATAATTCGGTATGCATTCTGACTGATAACATTTACAAGTACCTCACCATTCTTTGCTATAAAGCACTACGCATATCTTCTTTAATAAATGCGTGTAAATTCTTCTACTAAGTATGCACATAAATGGAGGGACTGAGACACAGGGCATGTTATCAGCTTTATTACTGCCGAGCTGTTCTTCAACTGTGTGTACTCGTACACACATGCCACAACATATACATCCTAGCTTCCTACATTCTTAACGGAATTTGTTGTTTTCACATCTTCCTTATGTCACAATATCAGAAATGAAATATTGTTAATTTTAATTCCTTTAGTTCCAAGTAAAACGAGACATATTTTGTATGTTTGCTAGCAGAAACTGGCTCCTAAGTTGTTAGATATTTAAATGTTAGGACATAGAGTTTTAGGATCTAAGTTTTAGTCCTGGATGGGAATGTGGATATGGTCTTCATTACTAACAACCAGCATGGTAGACATTGCCAAATATCTTCAGCGGAGGAAAATTAAACTCCTGACCTTGACAACTGCTCTGTGCATAATCACTGTGACAACCAATTCTGGTTTTCCAGAAATTTTCCTCTGAATATGGTGCCTGTGTAGACGCTTATACCCATTAGATACTTTTGTGCAAATTAAGGTTTACTGTATTTGTATTGTGTTTCAAAGTTATCTGTATACGCAATTCATCACAGCTTACCATGCTGTCTGTTTTCCATTTTTTTTTTATTGGACATTTTATTTATTTATATTTCAAATGTTATCCCCTTTCCTGATTTCCCCCCAGAAATCCCCTATCCCCTCCCCCCTCCTGCTTCTATGAGGCTGTCCCCCTATCCACCCACCCACTCCTGCCTCCCTGCCCTCACATTTCCCTACACTGGGGCATAGAGCCTTCACAGGACCAAGAGCCTCTCCTCCCACTGATGCCCAACAAGGCTATCCTCTGTTACATATACAGGTAGAACCATGGGTCCGTGCATGTGTACTCCTTGGTTGGTGGTTTAGACCCTGGGAACTCTGGTTGGTTGATATTGTTGTTCTTCCTAGGGGTTGCAAACTCCTTAAGCTCCTTCACTTCTTTCTCTAACTCCTCCATTGGGGACCCCAGGATCAGTTCAATGGTTGTCTGCGAACTGTTTTCCAGTTTTTGTATGCTCTTTATGATTGTTCTAACAGTTCACTGTTAACTGTTAACAGCCTTCTCAAGTCCCCCTTCTATTACTATTGGTGATAACATATCCCCATTGCCTAGTCCTTGTATGACACTGGCCACTGGCCACTGGTCACTCCCTGTTCTAAAATGTATCCTACGTGCACACTGATTCTCCACTTATTTGGGTTTTCCTTTCTGAAGGCTCCTCTGAGAGTAAAACTCAATGTTTCCTTGTGTTGAACTGTCTTTTGTTATGAGTGCTTCTTCCTGAAAACTAGTGATGGATGAGAAAGATGTTCTATATGGCAAAAAATGGGGGATTGAGCAGGTAGGTACTATGGGTGAAGAAATATTTAACCTCATCCATAAAACAGGATACAGAAAAAGATTATAAGGTAGGACAACATGACAGTCAGTGGTGCAAATGTGTAAAATATGGCAGAATTTGTCCAAACTATCATAGTCAGGAAGTTCTGGGAAAAAGAGGTAGATTGGCTCATCATTTGGACACTAGTAAGGTTTAAACTGGTGAGGATACAGGCACTACTTGGGACTAAGGAAAAACAGGAATAATTATAGTGTTTACTTTAGCTATGTGATTTCATATTCTTCTCTAACATGAAAGTCAGTGTCTATAAATCTCATGATGAGGCAGAGGGTTGAGTTTTGGCACTGTATCCAGATGTTGCCCAGTCTCCTCAGTTCCTTGGAAACTTTATCAAGTTTAAAGCACTTTTCACCTTTAGTTTTTCTGTTTCACTCATCTTGTGTTTCTGGACATGATGCTCTCAGCATTTTTCTTTTCCTGGGATTATCTGTTAGTACCTTAGTGCACTGCCATAATCTCTTTAAATTTCATGTGGACCTGATTACTTTGCTCTTTGTGATTTAATAATCCTTTATTTTTAAAAAAATAATGAAGAATACCACATTACTTTATTGCACTTACTGCTATAGTATATGAAGGCTAAGAAACTTTGTCATAATTTTGACGATAGTTTTTAAGATATCCTATATTCTTTATGCATATATAGGCATATATATAT
>JADRCD010009364.1:0-27178 GCA_019843815.1 Montemys delectorum
CCCCCCTAGAGGCTGGCAGGAAATTGCTGAGAAGACAAGAGTCACTGTTATTTTTGTTGTCGCTGTGAATTAAACACAGGTTTCCACTGAGCCCGAGGAAGGAACATTCTGTTCATTGTCGTGGTGGGGTTTTAACTTGAACTTTGAAGATCTGCCTGTATGTAAGTCGAGGAGGCCACTGAGAACCATATCCATGGCCGTCTGTAGACAGTCTACAGTTGTCCATATTTGCAAGAGGGAAGGACATGGTTCCTTAGCCTGTTGGGAGCTTGTGTGGCTGTCTTGAGCAAACTGGAACTTCACGATGCCACTCACCAGCTCTAACCACATCTCCCGTGGTCATATTGTGTGTCCTGATATGTTATACCTTTCAGAAGGAGATAGGGAACCTTGTAAGATATGGGCATGATCAGCTTGAGACCTTGTGGTAACCTTGGGGGCTGAGACCACTGTGCGGGCCTCGGCTTCTAGCAGAACCCATCAGCCCTCATTATCATCTTGTCTATAGGTTCCTCAGAATTGGAAATCTTGCCCGTTTATCCTTTGATCCCTTCTGACTGGCTAGAACTCTCTGGAGCTGGCTGTCAAGCCTCAGCCCTTTAACTCTGAGGCTCCTGCTGTGGCAGAGGTGGCTGGTCATTTGCCTGATCTGAGCCAGGAGCCACTTCACCTGCATATTTGCATGATTCTGTTAGGGAAGGGGACATGTTAGCCTTTGAGAAATTCCTCATGTTTCTGTCACAGCCGGAACACCTCCCTATCCCTGGTTGACACACAAACATGGCACATGAGCCATAAGGCATCTGCTGGGGATATATGGAGCTCCAGGGAGGTGTTGGGGACATCATGGTTCGTCCTCAGCTGCTAAGCTTTACAGCCCCCAAGAAGCAGTATTTCTCTGGGACTGCCTACAGAACGTTTGGAGTGGAGGCCCTGAAAGCACCTGGGTAGAAGAGAGATAGCTTGGGTATCAGTGGCAACTGTCCTAACACATCATCATTGCTCCCCATTATCTCTGTGCCTTCTGTGTCTGGCTTTTGGGGCCCAGTCTGAGTCTTGAGACGTTGGCACAGAAGTGCAAAGGGATCCAGGGGCTCACTTTGATGCAGGAACATCAAGGACAAGCCTGGGGGACTGGCAACATCAAGGAGCACTGAGGTCCCCATGGTCATGTGGTCAGGTGGCACTGAATACCTGCCCCTTCTAGGCGGCTGAATTTGCATGTGTCTCACTGAGCCCCACAAATGTGGGATAGGCTGAGCAGTTCTTCCCAAAGGGGATTTGAATTATAGCAGAGGCCTCAGGAACCACTTTGCTGAATTGGAGGAAATGCCTCTAGGGGAAATGAGGCAAAATTGCCCTGAGGACCGAACCTGAGGGAGCCAGCTAGTAACAATGTTTTTAGGCACATGGCTGAAGGTTACCTCCCAAGATATGGATAGGGCTAAAGAGAGGAGGGAAAGGAGGCCCAGGCCACAGGGCTATCTCTGTGTTGCAGAAGGCGTTGAGGTCATCTCAGAGGTAAAGGTCTCAGGAACTATCCAGGCGCTGTGCAGTCAGTGTCTGACCCTGTCTGGTACTTGTAGGCCCTGAGACTGCTCTGATGTACTCTGCCACTGAGGGACAGTGTATGGTTGGGCTCTGCCTTTGCTCATTGCCTGGCTCTCTGGTGTCTTATGACAGGAGCTCTGGGAGACTGACCATATGAGGCCATGGTTAGGGTTGTGGCCACAGAGACCGGAGGGGCAGATTCCTGATGTCTACAATAAAGTTGGTTGGCATCGGTCACTGGAGGAGTGTTCCCCTGGGATTCAAGTTCTTTGAGATGTTCCCAGGAAGATCAGCAAGTGCTCTCTGGTGGGCACAGAGGGAGTAGATATGTGCAGATGAGCATATGGCACACCTCTGCATCTGAAAAGCCCCATAGAAAGTGTCTAGGTCAAGGCTCTCAGAATGTGGGGCATTTTGCCTTGGGGTGCCACCCGGATTGGGGTGGGGGGCAGAGGGAGGTTCATAGACAGCTAGGACTAAGGCTAATACTGGGTAACTTGTCTTATCTGGATTTCTAAAACAGCTTCAAGTCACAGCCACTCATTTTGGTGCTGAAGGAGCTAAAATCTTGGCTTTCCAGAAGTATTAATAAAAGTGGAAACATGGCTTCGCCCTGCCCCGTCAGCAGATTGGCCACTGTGGCAAATGGTGCCACGTCTCTAGAACTCAGGTTACTTCCTACAGTTTTGCTTGTGTCTGAATAATTTATATATGAAAATTCTGTGCTTTATGTGTATGCATGTGTGTGTGCATGTGCACATATATACAACATGTATGCACATGTATGTGGAGGCCAGGTCAGCCTTGGTCATTATTCCTCAGAGGCCACCCACCTTGTTTTTTTGAGACAGTCCAAGAGCTAGCCTGTGATTGTCACTTTTGACCAGAAGTCCTATTCAATCTGGAGCCCTGGTGAGGAGTGAGGGGTCTGAGGTGAGCTTGGGGGCAAGGCTAGCAGGAAGCCAGCCAATGGCATGGGTTGGAACCATGGTTCCAACCATACACGGGGGAATGGCCTGGCCTCGTGAACATTCTGTTCTGGCACAGCTTCATGTGCAAAAACAGGCTGGTCAACTTCCCAGTCCCTATAGCTTGTCGAGAGCTAGATGATGCAGGTGACATATCCAGACCCAGTCCTTTCCCAGAATTAGGGACAGGCCTACTTGCTCTGCATCTCTTGCCACTTCCTTTGTAGTCTGGGGACAGGGGTTGGTGGCTTCTGTTTCTTGGTAAGCAAGAAGCGATTAAGAGCGCTGGGTGCTCTTCCAGAGGTCCTGAGTTCAATTCCTAGCAACCCCATGATGGCTCACAACCATCTGTAATGCCCTCTTCTAAACACAGGTGTACAAGCAGATAGAGCACTTGTATACATTAAATAAATAAATAAGTCTTTTTTTTAAAAAAACAAAAGCAAAAAAGAGGACAAAGCTGTGTCTCCAGTCTCAAGCCTCATTAGTAAGGTCAAGAGTTACCCTCCAGTCATCCGCACAGAGGTTGTTGAAGTCCTGGTTAGAGCTAACATTGGGAGCCCCATGCCAGGTCCAGTGAAAACATGACTCTTTTTTTCCCCTATGCTCAGGAGGCAGCAAACTGGCCCTAGCCACAGTGCTACGGCTTAGCCATGTGTCTAGGTCTTGAGGCCTGCTCCACGTCTCTGAAGCTCAGCTTAGCTTGTTTCCTGTGGCCTTGAGACCACATATCTCTCATAGTTCTCTCAGGAGACGTGAGAGGATAGAGGTAAGGGTCTAGAATAGGATGCAGGAGCTTGGCAGAGGCTGTCCCCCATGCTTCATCCTGGCCAGGTCCAGGGAATCAGCGCCAACACGGAGCAGGACCACCCACCTGTGATTAAGAAACAACAGTGGCCAGCCTTGTGCTTAGGAGAGCTGAGCCCTATGGACATAGACCACTTCTCCCTACAGGTAAGAGGAGTTCCCAGAATGTTGCCTGGGTAAGAAAGTCTCTGGGTTATGAGGACAGGCTTGGGTCACCCGGGGAACCTGGAGAAGCTGACTCACAGCAGCTCATGGAGGCTGCGGTCCCTAACTGGTTGGTGGTGAAGCCCCACAGAGCTGTGGCTGGAGGATCACAGGAAAGAGTTGTTCATGAGGATGCAAGCTCATCTTGTATAACCCCTGGATATATGCTATACTGCCAAGAGTAAGGTTAGCATTACATGGTAGTCTTGTCTGTTCATTGAGCCGTTGTGGGTGCTCTTGAGGGCTGCTCTTACTGTGGACAACACTGAATGGCACAGACTCCCGTGCCATCTAGTTCATCTATACAAAAAGCGCTGCTCTGAGACCATAGCAGAGCCTGCAACCAGTGACCAGAGTTAAGGTCTTAGACCCCGACAAACAGGAAAGCAGCTCAGTACAGTTGTGCCTGGAGGTTCAGGTGGATGTGTTACTGTGGTGTCTGCTTCCCCTTTATAGCCTCCTGGTAGACTTTTCTTCTTACAAGAGGGAGGGTCCTGAACCCAAGAGATCCCTGTCCCTCCCACCCAAGCCCTTCTGAGAAGTCAGCTCTATGTCTTGTGAGTTTTTGTGTCAACTTTACTCACACTGGCTGAAGATCCCTAGAAGAGTGCAGAGAGCAAGCCTGTGGGTCAGGTATCCAGAATCTGTCCTGGGTCATGTGAGAAACTGAAAAACCACTAGTGTGAAAGAATGGGATAAGCCCTCGTGCTACGTGGAGTCGTCTGGTCCCAGTAGTTGGTAGGCATGCTGACAAGCACAGCCAGCTGGGGCCCAGGTGGCCGTAGCTTCAGGAGGAACTTGGCCTCTGGGGTGGCTACAGGGTCAGTGGAACATGTGGCTCAAGTTAGGCTCCTCACACTTGAAGTGGCAATATGGAAAGGCTATTCACACAGCCCCCACTCCCTTTCCAGCCCTTTGCTTGATTGGCTTTCTGTGGTTATCCTGGGGCTGTCACAACACGTGTGCTCTCTGCCCACTGTGGCCCAGCATAGGTCAGAGCAAGTGGCTCCTCGTGGGCCACCCAGTGGTGACTGAGGTGGAGGAGGGGGTCACCCTTAGGCTCTATTCTGTTTTATTAACCGAGGTTGGTGCCAGGGAACATTGAAACCTGGCCTGGAACATGGACAACATTGCCCTAGGCTACGAGAGGTGAGAGTGATTATCCCATGGACTGGCTACTTCACCAGGAACTGCTATGGCTTGTTGGGTGGGATATGCCCTTCTGCTACAGGATCGTCTGGTCCCAGTGGGGCACTGTTTGTGTACTTGATCTCTCATGTAGTTGCTAGACATGGTTGGATGCTAGGACCATTCACGGCACTGGCTTGGGCAAGACTGGTTTGCTGGAGCTGCTACTTACAGATAAGCCTGTTAGTGATCAAAACCCCTCAGTGCCCCCTAACCTGCCTCACAGCAAGCTGCACCTACTGCCGGGCTGGCATTTGCTGTAATCAGCTTTCACGTTGATGGGAGATTTGGCAGCATCCGGCCGGCAGCTCTTCTTGCCAACATTGAACAAATTGGGTCTGTTCGATCCTGTTTGCCACGCACAGCTGGAATGGACTGATGGCAATGAAGCCTGGCAGCCAGAAGGGAGGATTTATTTTACTTTTGTTCTTCAGAATCTTCTCAGTTAGCCCTAGCGGGTTTTGAGCCCTGAAATCAGAGAAGCTAAAAAAGCATGTAATATTTTAATACAGAAATTCAGATGGGGATTACTTTAACATACCATTAGGCATCCTGGTTGGTCGGTGTCTAGAGTTCTGTAAAGGATGTTCTGTGTGCTAGGAAGCGCAGTGCTCCCTGCTCTTTGTCTTCAGAATCATAGGTGCTGTTTACCCTTGTGTGTGGGGTGGCAGGGTCCTCCTGGCTTCTCTTACGCCTGTGATGCAGAGGCCCAGAGTTGATGTATGCATTCACTGAAGGGATATGGTTTACTTGTATCTCCTTGAGGTGAAAGCCAGACTTCAGCCCAGCTCTGAGGAAGAGAACCTGCTCAGAAATGGCAGGAAACAGTCAACCTTCCCCAAAGACCTGGCACACAACCCCCACTCCAGGAACCTCCTGTGTTCTCCCAGGGAAAAGGAGAGTGCAGGTGGGCTGGCTAGTCCCTTCTGCTCACTCAGCTCAGTGGGCTCTCCCGGGCTCCTCAGCCTTCCTCCTCTGTTTGTGCTCTTGGTAAGGAAGTCCTGGCTGCTCACCCAGAACTGTTGTCTTCATATCCTGTTCAATGTCCCCTGCCCACTTCGCCCTCCTTTCCCACAGCTGACCGGGTACCTTAGCTGGACTGGCATTTGGTCTCTGAAGCTCCATCCAATCCTGGTCCTTGCCCTCCCGGTGGGGGTGCTCAGAATCCCCTTCATATCTCACCCAGTTCAGAGTGTCCAGCCCATGGGTCTCCCAGATGAGTGAGGTGTCTCTGAACTTGGCCTGTTCTTCTCATTCCCTGTGTAGATGTCCCTGCTGCTCTCTCTGGCAGCCCACACCACCCCCCTGCTGGCAAGGTTAGCCCTTGGACTCCTATAGTGACATTAAGTAGAAAGCCTGGACTAGGCTGGAGCTACCTTCCTCTTCCATCAACTTTAGGTGAGCCTCGCCTATGCTGGGAGTCCTGGAGCCCAATTTCCTAGGGTGTGGGAGAGCCAGCTTTAATCCAAGGATAACGCTGTGTCCCGAGAAAGATGGGTAGAAGAAAGAGAACTGCACTCTACTTGGATTCCCTGGAAAGATGGGGGGGGGGGGTTTCCACATGCTTCAGAGTTGTGTTACAGGAAGCAGTGGGTTCCAGAAGGCCACAATGATCACTGGTGAGGGAGCAATGGGAGGAGAAGTTGGTGAACCAGGGTGAGCCCTAGAGGAGTGCAGAGTCTAAAATGAAGGGGTTAGGCCACATGACTCAATATGAGGCCTAGGGAGAAGGTACCAGAACACACCACTAACAGAGTACTAAACTAGCTACAGTGGGCACCATCTAGCAGCCCAACCTGTGTAGACGGGAGTGGAAGTGAGGAAGACAATAAGAAAGCATTAGGGATTAACAGCAAAGAGTACCCCAAGTCGGGTGAGAAAGGCCACATCCGGGTCAAAGAGAAAAGATCAAAGAGAAAAGAAAGATCTTAGGAATAAGGTGAGGACAGGGCTCAGCCAGATACAGACTCCATGTGCCTGAGCTTCTCCTGCAGGGTTACCTATGGCCTCTCCAGTCCTGTCCCAAGACCTCTTTTGAAAGGAGGCGACTGAGGTACAACAGATTTGGCAGTCTACTGAGTCATGCTGTATTGAGCCCTGGAGCCTGGACTCTAATCTTCATAAGCTCCTGACCCCCCGACTCACCCGAGTCGCTTGCTATTCTGCTCCAAGGTTACCTGCCTGCTCACTCCCTCACCTAGGCTGGAGGAGGAGCCAGACAAGGGTTCCGGGATGGTTCAGAAGGTGAACTAGAGGATGGTCAGGGGACGGCCCTACTGTGGATATCAGAGGACAGGCAGCATGGACAAAGAGTGGTTGTCCAGACATCCCAGCGAAAGGCCCCTAGGCAGGAGTAAACAGCACACATTCCAGGAGGAGGAGAAATGTATACAGAGAACTAACAGTTACCTACACCTGCCTCCTAGGAACCACAGTAAACAAAGACATGTATGCCAACCTTTCTGTTGCTCTAGAAGGCTACTTACAGTCTGGGACAGGCATTCCAACTGGAAGGGTACAGGAAGCCCTTGGGGAGGGTCATCATCTATCTTGGTCCCCCCCTCAACCCCTTCCTCCCCTGTTGCTGGCCTTATGGGGATTCTGAGACCACTCCGTGGCTGTGGAGCAGGGAGATGGGATAACTTTATCTTTACTTTCAGACTTGTAATGGTTTGGGCTTTTTAGGAAAAATCCAGCTGGTGTGAACTCTCAGAAAATAGTCTATTGGCACTTTTATCCTTGGTCCCTCTGGCCGTGTTGTGATCAGTAGCCAGCTCTGGAGTGGGTTGTGACTGGGCTGCTTGGGAGGAGGAACCAATGGCATCTGATGACCTTAGGAGACACACCCTCTGCAAGAAGACCATTGAGACCCCATCCCTTCCAGGCATGGCAAGGCAGCAGGAGCCGGCCACTGGCTCTGCTTTGTATATCCGCATCCCGTCAGAGATGGCCAGCCCTGACAGCCAGAACATCCTTGGCCTGCTAGCCAGTCCCTTGGACCTCATTCATATCCTAGGAGCCCTGCTACGTCCAGGCTCCCTTCTGTGTCTGGATGACCCTGGGCTTTCTTCCCTTCAGCTCGCCTTGCAGCTGTGCAGCTTTCAGCTGCCTGGGGCTGGTATCATTTCTGAAACAATGTTATTTGTTAAGAGCTGCAATGCACGTTTGTCACCAGGACCCCACTACTTTTCCTGACAGTGTGTTTGAAGGATCTAGGTTTGGCTCTTTTTCTTTTCCCTTTAAGGACTTCATGCAGCTGCTGCCAGATAGGGTAGCTATAAGGCTGTCTTTGATCTCCACAGCCCAGCCAGGCAGCAGAGCCAGTGAGGGTATGTTTCCACAGAGCTCTACGGAGAGCACTTAACAAAAAACGAACACCGTTTATTGCTTCTTTCTGAGTTGTAAGCTCCCCAGGGGCCTGGCGCCGGTTTTTAGCCTGCTTATCTCTGGTAAGAACACCACATCACACAGTACCTTCTAAAGTAAAACAAAAACAGCAACTTAGGGTTCAGTCGTGTTCTCTTCCAGCTTTGGAATTAATTCTGCCTTTGAAATAAGAAACATAAAGCTTTAGTAGGAATGAAAGGAAACAAAGATGGCCAGTGGGTTTCCTGAGTAAGAGTTCACCTTCATCCAAGCAAGAGGCAGAGGGACCTGAGTCTGGGAGACCCAAGTTTGGGTTCCATTTTGTTATTTTGCAACCTCTGTGGCCTGCAAACTGTGAATAGTGTGGCCTGCGAACTAATAGGAAGTGTGAATAGTCACCATCAGGGAAGACTGGTCAGCCTCTCATCATTTTCTGTGAAAGACAATCGTAGTGTCAGGCATGACCAGTAAAAGATCAAGGCATAGGCCAGTTGCAAAGTGACTGGAACATGGAAGACTAAACCAAAGAGATTTCAGTGTGCCAAGAGGGCAAACAAGGAAAGTAGTCAGCATGGCTCATGATTATCGTCTCTGGACAAACCCATGTATGTATGCGTTATGAGTATGTGTGCGAGTGTGTACATGAATGTGCACATGTGTGTGTGTTCGTTCCTGTGCGTAATGTATTTTTGTACGTGCGTGCACATGTGGGCAGACACAGGCACACACGTGTGCATGCGTATGTACACGTGCGCGCATGTTCCCATGTGTGTGTCCGTGTGTGCTTGCGTTTGCATGCATGTGCACGTGTAGATGCGCATGCTTCTGTTAGAGTCTTTGCACTCGCACCTAGAGATTTAATGTGTATGCTGGAGGCCGTTTGTTTCAAGGTGGGTCCTCTGTGGATGTCTTTGTTGGAGATGGATTCATGGGAGGATCTGGAGTCTTCTTTCTCTGCTGAGGGATGGGGCTAGTCATACTCTGCTTCCCACTTGGGCAGGTTAGCGTGGGTGACACAGGTCACCCGAACCCTTCTCTCTGGGTGACAGATAGACGTTAAAGGAAGGGCTGTGGACCCTTTAGGCAAATGACCTTCCTGGCAGCATCTCTCACGGCACGACTTTCTCCAGCAAGTGGCCAAGGCTCATCCCTGTGATGCATTCATTCAGTGACTCAGCCACCCTCTTCCTTCTGTCTAGCACTCTCTGTGAACTGAGCTTCCTTGGTGCCCAGGTCCTTGTGGCTGGTAGATGGTCAACTCCCCACAGTACGTATGGCTGATACAATTCCTACACACACCGGGGACTAGTGTATTTTTTTTGGATGAATGGGTGTTGGGAATGTGGTCCATGTTATATCTTCTATTATTAATCAAATGATAGAAACAATGGGAAACTGTGGTAGGAACAGGAGGAAGATGATGATGGTGGAAATATTTGTGTTTTGTAGCCTGGACAGAAAATGGAGGAAGGCAGACACTGGTGTAAAAGAGGAGTGTGTGTCTTAGGAAACCCTGCCTTTATAAATTCCATTTTATAAATTTCATCAGGGGTTCATTTATACAACCTCTGATGAAAATGGTCCTAGCCTCCCTTCCCCCAACTAAAAAAAATGAGTCTTCTCCTTTGCCAGGCAGACAAAGGAGTGCACGCCTGTAATCCAGGCACTTGGGAGGCAGAGACAGGCCGATTTCTGAGTTCGAGGCCAGCCTGGTCTACAGAGTAAGTTCCAGGACAGCCAGGGCTACACAGAGAAACCGTGTCTCGGGGGAAAAAAAAAACCAACAACAAAAAACAAACAAAAAAAACCCAAAAAACAGAACAAAAAAAAAAAAAAATGAATGTGTGTATAGAGTAAAAACTTAGAAGAAAGCAAGACACTAACATGCACTTGTTGTGTTCCCTTCCTGTGGTGGCTCTGGATTCACTCTCCTTAAACATCTTGACTTAGAGTCTCGGGCACTCAGGACTTCATGGCTCTCAGCCCCTGCAGGGGACCCGCCAGGCACCACAGGAACTGCTGGGCCCTACTGCACATGTGTCGGAATTATTAAGCCCATAAAACTAGATTGTCACATCTGAAACTGTTTAGCGGCTGAAACTGAGTCGTGACTTCAAAGCTGGCCAAGCGTTTCCAGACAGACGAGTGGGCCGGCACCTGGAAGTGGAATTCCAGCCCCTGGCAGCAAGCAGAGTGGCCTCCTCACCTTTCCTAAGAAAACACTGTTCTTCGGAGCCTGGGGCTAGATGCCACACCTGGAAGCCTGTGTGAAGAGCAAGGTCCCTGCATCTGAGGGCTTGGCTACTTCCCTGCTCCAAAGCTGTCTGCAGCCCCCTTTCCCTTGCCCTCCTCCCACTCTCCTGCTCCCTGCTTTTTGCTCGTCCTTACTCCACCTGGTATCTTCCCCAGCAGAAGAGGCTGTGGCCTTGATGGCTCTACCCTGAAGCCTCTTTTGTCATTTCCCTCTTTACCCTGCCAGCTCTAATATCTGGCATCCGTCACCTCCTTCAGGGCATCATAGCTCTTTGTGGCTCTCCAAGAGTAGTCTGACCCATGGGAGATTCCCTGTGTGAGGGATGCCCACCTTAATTCCACACCCGGCACATCAACAGCCTCCAAGCAGGAGCCCAGTTCTCCTGGCTCCTTGGGCTCTCCTGCTTGGGCCTCAGGAAGCCGCAGCCCATTGGCCACTCCTCTGTATGGCTCTACCTCTGTCTGATTCCACAAACATGGCATGAATCTCACACGGGTCCTGTGGCTCTAATCTTCCCATCAGCAGGCCGTTCTTAGCCTGGGCTTGTGCCCCAGCACCAGTCTTACAGAGTGGCCAGGGCTGACACTGCCAAGCTGCCCCAAAGGTCATCCTGGTGGCCTTTGTGATGGGTCTCTGGAGAGTTCTGCATCTGAGTAGAAATAACTAGGAGGTTAATGTGGGTGATTTTCCTGATGGTCAGGAGATGATGTTGGAGTGAACATATATACAAAGACCCATCCCAGTACTTGCTAACCATGTATTCTAGACCACACACCCTCCCCGGGGGCCCTGTGGTGCCAGCTGTCCTGTTGGGCACAGTTCTGGACAGTGGCTTCAGTCTGTTTGCTCTAGCCTCACTTCCTTCTGTCTCCCCTCTCCTAGAGTACCCACTAAAGGCCTAATCCCCACTTCTTTCTCTCTGCATCCATGCCTGTTTCTGACTCTGTGTTTCTTTATGGGAAATCTCTCAGTGTATCCCTCCCCACAACCTCACCCCATCTCTGACACACTGACAGGATCTCACCTTCATCAAGGGCTGTGTTTGAGACTATAACCTTGACCTTAAAATTGACATGTGGAGCCAGAGCTTCCACAAGCCTGGAGGCTTTGTTGAAGGTCACACATGTACCTCATCCTAGAGAACAGGATTTTATAGGAGCCGTCATGGCCTGCCCTGAGGCCTGACTTGATGTTCTACCTGAGCCTCGATTCTCCTTACAGAAGTCCTTGGACCTGGCTTCAGAAAGGACACATGGATTGTTCTCTGAACAGGAGCAAAGCCCCCTTGCATGAGGCCCAGGTGGAGACAGTGGTCTTGTGTTTGAGTCTAAGGAAACCTCAGGGAGTGAACAGTTGGCACATGGTTGTCCTGAGGCCCATCTGCCCTGTGCTTGTTCTGTTCACTACTCTTATACCTGTCTATGGTGAGTGGGAATTTGGAAGATGCTGAGGTGTGGTCTACCAGGGCCTGCAGGTTCCTCTTTCAAAGGTGGGTGTGGGTGCCCCCATCTCTGACTTTAGTAGGACAAATTGTCTTCTTATTTAGGAAACTAGGACTCTGGGTTTGTTGGGAGAATTCCCTAATCGCTACTGCCACCTAGTGGCAATTATGGGGAATGTTTGAGGACTTTGACCAGGGTTGTCCTGGGTCCTGTCACCTCAACACCTTGTGGGATGATAAAACAGGGCAGGCAGTGTGAAGAACTGTGGACCCCTCATTTTGGGTGTGAATAAATGGGTATTTCTAGTTTGTGGACTATCCATGTATGTAGCAGCAGGGCAAGGAGCCCCTTAGGCCAGCACAAGTTAGTCCCAGATATACCCACCTCAGATGCTTAGCACCTTATTTATGGGTTACATCCCCACTGCGGCATGGCCCCCCACAATCATGACACTGGTCCCCAGTGAGTAGGGGAACACCCATCAGAGACTGGAAAGTGATGTTACAAAGACAGCAAGCAACTTGGGGTAGGGTGTGTGGTGCAGGGAGGTGCCTATGGGTCAGGCCCTGAGGACATGTGCAGAATGCTAAGCTGAGAGCCTCATCAAGCCGTTGACCTCGACAGGACATCTGGAGTGTCTAGCCACAAGAGCATAAAGAGGAGGGAAAGCTTGATCAAAGAGGAGTGACTTCTGAGGCCAGAGCAAGAAGGCTCTGGTAGAGGGCATGGTTGAGTTCTTTAAGAGGAGCTGAGGTGAACAGGGAGGATCTGCTAGGACCTGAGGTCACAGGACTCTGTTATAGCAGGGGTGTGTAATGTCTGCTTTTCTGAGCCTAAGTCACAGGGACTTGGCTGCACTGGGGAAGGGGCTGCATGTCTGGCCAGTGGCCCTGTACAGGTTTTTTATGATGTAATTAAAGCTCTTGGCTCTTCTACTTAACTAAAGCAGTGCAGATTAAAGGGCATTTCTATGTAAGCAGGACAGATTTGACTTAAATCACCAGGCAGAGGCCAGAATTACCCCCACACACACTCATTTTCTCCTTTGATCCGGGGCCTCTCCAGCCACCCTGGGCTAGTGCTTAGAGTCCTCCGTGTCCTGGGTTCTGGTGTGTGCTGACAGAATCTGTAACAGTGGTCCTGCCCACAGATGGTGTGGCTTTGGTCAATTATAGCAGCCCTGGCCTATTATTGTAGCCTTGGGAATGTCCCAGGAGACCAACCTAGAATTTGTGCAGGATCTTCTTTCTTTATTTTATTTTTCTTCTTTTCTTAAAGTGCTAGGCATTGTGCCTAGAAGGGTGCATATCAAGCATGCTCTCTTCCACTAAGCGCAACTCCCAGATCCCTTTTTGAAGTGAATATCCTTGCTTCCCCCACCTAACAGTGCATTTAAAGTCTATAGCCCATGCAAGGCTCCAAAACTCAAGATTGTTTATTTTTATAAATAAGAAATGGAAGGTGTCCACGAATGCTAGTGGTTCCAGCCTCACATACAGGATAAAGTATGGTAGTGGTGATGGGAGGGTTATAGCAACTCAAGAGGCTGGCAACTCTAGGCTCTAGCCTTTCAGGTGTACCTCCATCTGGGGGTGCTGTACCCACCAGTTTCTTAGTAAGATGAGACTTGCCTATTCATGAAGGATTCAAGTTCTCTGAGGGAAGAGATAAGTCTGGGGAGTCCCATGGAGGAAGGGACTATTGAGAATCTTAGAGATCTTCTCTGCTCTCACCTGCATCACTTTTCTGGCCCAGCAGGGCCCCTGAAGGTAGGTGCAGGTGACTCAGGAGATGACACCTTGACATGTACTCCACTTGCCCTTGCTCCTCTCTCTTGACATTAACTTGAGTCTTCCACCCTCTCCCTGGTACCACCAGCTTTGGTTTCCCTGCATACCTGTTTTGTTAGCGGCAACTTGCAACCCCTAGACTTGTAATCAGACATAGGACCTGTTAGCTACAACACCTGAGGTATCTCAAGGTTGAAACTGAACCCTTGAGGTTCATGTCTTTGAACCTAGCTTCCATACCTCATAGGATCTGGAACTGAAGCTCTACGAGTTACTCTGATTTCTAAGAATAAAGAAGCCCCAAGGCTTTTAGAAGTTACTAAATTCCATACCTTATGTTCAGCTGGGACAAGCTGGCCTCAGTCTCGCTAAGCTCAGGCCTCCAGTCGCAGGACATGTCACTAGGCATTGTAGACATAAAAGAGTCTTGTAGAGCCACGGCAGATTCCTTGCACTTCATTACAATCAGATCCTTTGAGCCTTCATTCAGTCTGTGGGTTATTTGATCAGTGAATGAATGGGGACCTCCTCCTTTTTTGAAAAGGAATCTTATGTAGTCCTCGCTACCCTGAAACTTGCTAAGTAGGCCAGGCTGGCCTCAAACTCACAGAGATCTCTTGCCTCTCTGTCTCCCAAAGGCTAGGATTAAAGACACATGCTACCACATGTAGCTAGAAAGGGGACTTTTTAATATTTAGGAGGTTTTCTCATTAAGATGATTTCTAGTGTAATCCCTTAAGTGACATCTAAGAACAAACTATGTATGCATCCTATTCATAATGGTTCTCATGAGTTGGGAGGTCCAGAGAGAGGAAGACTCTGGGGGGGGGGGGGTGGTCCTTGTAAGATGTAGATTTGAGCAGGGGTCTCCCATACTTTCTGGCCCTAGTCATTCAGCTGGTCACATTTGGTCTTCTGCAGCGAGGGCTCCTCAAATGCTGTGTTTCCTACAACTGCTGCACAGCCAAAACAAACAAACACCGAGAAAGGAGCCCCTCCTCTTCCCCATGTTGCACTTTGGGGTTAGTACTAAGAAGTCCTCAAGCCTATCCTGGCTTCTCCAATCAGGAGACGAACACTGGGTTTGTCCTCACCAAGCCTCACACTGCCCAGAATACTGTGTTCCTGCCTCTCCACTTCACATACTGCAGAACTGTCAGCCTGTCCATTCAGGTGTAGAGGCTTCATGGTTATTTTCTTACTTGGCTGCTAGAGACAGAATGTTTTCCCCATCCTATCCCAAAGGCATCAGGTTTTAAAATATGCTCTGCCGTTCCATGCTCTGGATTTGAATGAGACCTATGTCCTTTGTGTTCTGCAGATGGGCATGAACCCACAAGGTTGTGCTAGGCTGCCTGCCAGACATCATCCCATGTTATCCACAGTGAGGACTGGGGTAGGGGTCAGTGACCACCTGTAGTCACCGACAGGGTGAGAATGTGTCACACTGTACCTGGGCTACTCAGTTTTCTGGAGGAGATATAAAATGGAGGAGCCTTATCTTCCCCCTGTCCCCAGCTACAAACCAAAGGGATAACCTGACCCATGTTATCCCCAGGGACATTGCTAGCTAGCCAGAGGAATGGGTCTTAGCTCAACTTCCCATCTTCTTGAGGGTTCTCAAAACTTTGAAGCCACCTGGAATCAAACAGAAATGCCAGGAAACTGGTGGGAAATGCTCCCTGGGGCCCTGAGTGCTGGGCTGGGGGGCTGCGAGTTCTCCTGTCCCGAAGGGCCCTTTGATTGCAGATGGCTTCCGTGCGGGCACATTTTATATTTCCTTTCTCGTAGCCTTTGCTTCTGTGGATTATTTACAAGAACCATGTGAGCTTTTGTTCTGCAGAGTCTCTTGGCTTAAACATTGCCTGGATGTGTTTGAAGTCCTTCCCATTTTCCCATAACTTGTCTTGAGATCAGCTGTGGGCTGAGGATGTTTCTTGGCAGCCATCCCTGCTCCTCAACCCAGCCCTGAAGGAGGCAGTGGCCCCCTTGCCGCTCCGGTGAATGCCCCTCTAGGTACACTGTGGGCAGCTTGATGAAATCAGGAACAGAGTGACACATAGGGTTCTTGGATTCGATCCGAGGCTTCTTATATGTCTTAGTCAGGGTTTCTATTCCTGCACAAACATCACGACCAAGAAGCAAGTTGGGGAGGAAAGGGTTTATTCAGCTTACTTCCACATTGCTGCTCATCACCAAAGGAAGTCAGGACAGGAACTCACACAGGGCAGGAACTTGGAGACAGGAACTGATGCAGAGGCCATAGAGGGATGCTTGCTGCTTACTGGCTTGCTCAGCCTGCTTTCTTATAGAACCCAAGAGTACCAGCCCAGAGATGGCACCACCCACAAGGGGTCCTCCCCTCTTGACCACTAATTGAGAAAATGCCCCACAGCTGGATCTCATGGAGTCATTTCCTCACCTGAAGCTCCCTTCTCTGTGATAACTCCAGCCTGTGTGATGTTGACACAAACCAGCCAGTACATTATACTTGTGTGTTAGCAATGTTGGGACTGAGCCCCGGGAGATCCCAAGTCTCACTTAAAAGTGGGCTTTGCTCACAGGCAGTGAGGCCAAGTCCTAGAAATGGCTCCAGCACGTGGTGTTTGTACATTCTGCCATGTGAAGCTAGAAGGAGCTGGTGTATGTGGGCCCACAGGCTGAGAGGCCCCTTAGAGATCTGATGCTGGTTTCTCCTCTGGTCTCAGGTTCACAGAGCACCTGTTTATTGTCTTCCTCTGCTCTTCTGAGTCTCAGAGTTGGTCCCAGGTTGTCACGTTGTTTTGCAGGAGCTGCCCAATGGAGACCTTAAGGAGGGGCCTTTCTGGGAAGACAAGGGTTCTCTCGAAGGTGAGTCTAGCTCCAGCAAATGCTCCCAAGACTTCACCCCGAGCCTAGGACTCGCACCTCCGAACCCCCAACCCTGGCATTATACAAAAGCTGGGATCAGCTGGTTCCTACTCTCAAGAGAAGTTAGTTCTTTAGTAAGCAGGAATCTCAACCACCTGTGATTCCTTACCAAGCAGGCAGCTCGGGTCTGTCCATGAGAGAAGCCAAATACTGAGCCTCGGGTCCCCATACAGTGGTTTACTTTGTGTACGTAGTTCTCGGACTGAGCAGGGAAGTCAAGCTGCAGGAACTGGTGCTCTTGAATTCTGAGCTAATGTCATGGCCACTTGCTGCACCAGTTGTGGAGTGGTGGAGCAGTCCTAAACACGCCACCTGTGACTTGAACCCCACTTGAGTCACTGTCCTATGTGTGTGTCTTTTGTGGAATCTGCCCCACACAGAGATGTGATGAGCTTTTTAAAAAAAGATTTATTTATTTTATGTATATGAGTACGCTGTAGCTGTACAGATAGTTGTGAGCCTTTCACGTGGTTGTTGGGAATTGAATTTAAGACTTCTGCTGGCTCCAGTTAGCTCCGCTTGCTCCGGCCCAAAGATTTATTTATTATTATACATAAGTACACTGTAGCTGTCTTCAGACACACCAGAAGAGGGCGTCAGATCTCATTACAGGTGGTTGCGAGCCACCATGTAGTTTCTGGGATTTGAACTCAGGACCTTTAGGAAGAGCAGTCAGTACTCTTACCCGCTGAGCCATCTTGCCAGCCTGATGTGATGAGTTCTTATCGGCTTCTTATCCATCCATACTGGGAATCAGGGGAGACAAGATTGCTTGGCCAACAGATAGCCCTCATGGGGCCTTATCAGTGGGTTTAGCATTGAAGGCATTAGAAAATGAGGAGAAAAGCTGGGGGTATAGGGACTCACTCTCCTGGAGGACACTGGAGTGGAGACTACTCTGTTTTGATCTTGAAGGTTCTTCTCCCACCCCATCTGTACAATGTCAGCCTAGAGGAGACAGATTGCTCACTGAGAGACACTATAGGGCTGCTTAGTGCAGCAAGGGTATACCCAGTTGAGCTAAGCCAAGTGAGGACTCCCTCCCTCCTCTCTACTTTCCTATTCTACAGGAGCAGGCTGTAGCTCAGGGCTCATGTAGAACTGAAGAGAGCAGAGACAGTCAACCCATTTCCCCTCCGTTACCCACATGGGACAGGCCCTTGCCTCACCTCCTCTTGTTCTTTTAGTTGTGCTGCCCCCTGAGAAGTCTGAGGGCCATGAGGGCCAGGGCCAGCTCTTCAGCACAGATGATGGGGAGAAGGTGGGAAGCCGTGAGGGCCCACTAAGACTCAGCAAGAAGCACTTGAACATTGACGTAAGTCCTCTCCCGTGTACACCCGCATGAGTGGCTCCCTGGGCCCCAGGATGAATAGGAGTGGCCCTAAATGGGAACCATGGCCATCCCAGCCCTGAGGTTTCCTCAGCCTCTCTGAGGCCTTGTAGCAGGACTAAAATTTGTTTCCCTGGTGGTTTGCAAGGTATTGCTGTGAGCTTGGCAATGCTGGGCAGATGTAATAGGTATCTACCACTACTGGTCAGGGAACTACAGGGGGATCTCCTACCCCCACAGACAGGGGAGCAGCAGGAGCACGTGGTCCTAATTCCTCCAACTCAAAGAGTCATGAGGCATGGCATCAGCTCCTCACTAGGAAGGGGAGGGAGTAGAGCTGGGCAAGGAGGCAAGGGTTGAGGTATGCAGGCCAACTGCTCTAGAGCTACCTCCTCCTGGCTGAAAACCAGGAAGAACCGCAGTTGGGGTACTCTCAGTCTCAAGTGCCAGCTGATTCTTCCTCGTCTCCTACCCCCGAATACTGCCTTACAGGCACTCCAGTGTGACGTCTCAGTGGAAGAAGACAACCGCCAAGAGTGGACATTCACACTCTATGACTTTGACAACAGTGGGAAAGTCACCAGAGAGGTAATGTGCCCACATCTGTCAGTCCACCATAGGACAGGGAGTCAGGGGTGAGAGCTC
This sequence comes from Montemys delectorum, assembly GCA_019843815.1. Taxonomy (NCBI): domain Eukaryota; kingdom Metazoa; phylum Chordata; class Mammalia; order Rodentia; family Muridae; genus Montemys; species Montemys delectorum. The sequence goes on from JADRCD010009364.1 coordinate 18,456, forward strand.
TTGAGATCTGGGACCAGTCTGGCTCAGCAGACAGATGGATAGATAATGTCTGAATCCTTAGATGGAGAGACAAAGTGAGCCGTGACTGGAGAGAAAGAAGAGACAAGAACTTTCTGGAGACAGGAGAGACAGGGCCCATTTTAACATCCTGACATAGCTAGTATCAGTGTCTCCTTACTCTGGCAGGCAGCACATGTCTCCTCACCAATTCCAGCATGGTCTTTCTCTCTAGCTCTGACATCCCTAGGCCAAACCTGGGTTCCTCACAAGGCAGCCTGGGTCCATGGAGTGCCCTTGCTTCATTGAACTATGTCTAAGAGAGGCAGAGGAAACACCTTCACTGGCCATGACGGTGGTGCTGAAAAAAGTGTATCTAGGTAGAAAGCTTATCTGCTTGCTCATCTAATATTTTAGAATATAAAAGTCAGAGGTGTGGCTTCAATGACAGACATCGGGGCTACCGTTAAGCCATGTATGACATCCTGAGTCTAATCTGGGTATAAGTCAGTCTCAGATGGGGAATAAATGGACCCAAGGTGCCTGCTGTGGACAGCGGGTAAATACATGCTTGGTAAGGAAAGGAAAAATGTCCCTTGAAGTCTGTCATGTTGGTCCCAGGACATGTCCAGCCTGATGCACACCATCTATGAGGTTGTCGACGCCTCTGTCAATCACTCCTCGGGCAGCAGCAAGACCCTCCGAGTGAAGCTAACTGTCAGTCCTGAACCCTCCAGCAAGAAGGAATGTCCTCTCACTGGCCAAGGTAAGGAGTCTATGCCAGGAGCCTTCCTGTTCAAATGGGTCATCTCCATGAGCATCACCCCTAAGCCAGGCCTGCAAGGGGAGCACAACTCCTAAAACAGGCCTGCGGGAGCAAGTAAGCCATGCCCCCAACCACCTAACGTATGCCCTTCCCCATTATTGCCCCTGGATATCAATGTTGTTCATGTTCCCCAACCACTTCCAATCAAAAAGTTTTTGTCTCCATAATGTTCCAAGCAGAACCTGGTACCTGGCAGGGGACAAAACTGTTTGCTTAGTGAATGGATAGATAAGCAAGGAAAATAATTCACTAACAAAGGGCCTAGTGGTGTAGGCCTCCAATCCAAGCACTAGGGAAGCAACAGTCCAAGGCCAGCTTTAACTTGTTTTTTGAACTGTTCATATAAGCATGGACTATCTCCTTCTGCACTTTATCCCGTGCACTGATAAAATCTGACCTTCACCTCTGTCACAAGTGCTCTGCAAGTCAAATTATTTTTCTTTGTATCCAACCACTAATTTGTTTAACTCCACACGTACTGTGCCTCTAAGACAGCCAACTATCAAATCCCTGCCCCCTGTCAGTGTACAAGAGGCAATGTCTTATATAATGATGTATGATGTGGAATAAACCCTATGCCTTAACACTGGGGGAAAAAAGTTCAAGGCCAGCACTGGTTATAGCATGCCTGTCTCAAAAAAAACAATACAGCAAATGAGTGGATGGATGTCCAGATTCATAAAATGACTAGGCGGAAGAAATGTATGACTGGATAAGCAAGTGGTCAGGGGTGAGTGAATGAATGAATTTCAAAGAATGAATGAATCAATCAATCAATCAATCAATGGAATGCCTTTCTTTCAGACCGGGAGCCCACTCGTGGCAGAACAGAGAGTGAGCTCACAGATGACCCCCGAGTAGCTGACAGAAGGCTGTCTGCTTACAGCAGGTGAGATGCGTGGCTGGTGGTTGCTTCCTGCTGGCCTCCCCAGTGTCCTGTCAGGCAGAGTGCTGAAACAGGTAGACCCTATGTGCTATGAAGAGTGAGGGTACCTCGTGGAGCTCTCGTGGGGCTTAGCACCAAGTCTATCCAAAAGAAGTAAGCAGGGGCCATTGTGGTCCCAGTTAGGTAAACAGAAAACACCCTAAATTTAGGGTCACTCAGGCCCTGTGAGACCTGTGGTAGAATCCTGGGTGCTGGTAGGCTGCCATAATGAGCTATGGATCTCAATTCTCTGGACAACATACAACATTGCCCAACTGTGTCACTTCTGCCTTCTCTGGGTGGTGGGTACTAGTCAAAGTCCCTACTTAGACCTCCTAGACCACCATCCACCTCTGTTAGCAGCCCTGTCATATGACTGAAAGTCTGGCCTTGAGCACATTGTCAGGCCTATCCTCTCGGCTCCACACAGGAAGCCCAATGCCGATCCCCAGCCCTGCTCTGTGCGAGTGCCCTACTGTGTGGATGAGAACACAGAGCGCAGAAACCACTACCTAGACCTTGCTGGCATCGAGAACTACACGTCTAAATTTGGTCCTGGTAGGTACTGGAGAACTCCTACCCTGGGTATAGATGCCTCCCTGAAGGTACAAGTCAGTAGGTGGGGGGCTCTGGAATTCCCATAGTATTAGGTCCCAGGTGTCCCCACCCCACTTGGGTGCCCCATTGTCCTCTGCCTAGATGTGAGCTCACAACTTACCCTTCTGCCACTGGCAGTGGCCTGGAAAGCAAGGTGGTTCAACATCCAGGTGTATGCATCAGACATACTCTGGTTTAGGGAAGATATAAAACTCCTAGATGTATGTTCCGGAGCCTTCCAGCAGGGGGAGCTGGCAGTTAGGCCAGAATTACCAGCTTGTGTAGAAGTGGACAGCCAGCATGGTAGACACAATGTTCCTTTCTGGTTTTGTGCCTCTTACAGCCTTTAGAGATTCATGAACTGCAGCCTGGCTGAAAGCTGGAGGCCAAGTCCCCTGCTACCACCCCATCGCCACTGGGCATCCCTGAGGGTCCACTCAGGCAATCTGTATACTGGGACAATATCTCTGATGAGCTAGAAGTCCCTAGCTGAAGTTCACCCACACTTGGGAAGGGCTGGCTCCGTGTGCTTTGGACTAGAGCTTCCATCCTCTGAGGCTGGGGTGGGCGAGGGGGGGGGCACATCTGGAGGACTCCAAAGGCGTTGGTGGGAAGCGTGACCTCAACTGACCCCATATAGTAAGGCCGCTGCAGAGGGCTGACCTGAAGGGTTTAAGCATTTCATGAAGCTGCAACCAGGCTATTCTGGAAGTCAGCTTGATCTCTGTCTCTTTCTCTTCCATGCCTTCCTTTGTGTCCCTCCAGTGTGTGTGTGTGAGTATGTGAGTGTGAGTGTGTGTGTGTGTGTGTGCGTGAGAGAGAGAGAGATTAATGAATTATGTTCTTTATTAATTATGCCCCCTAATGTGACATAACTTTGTCTCCCTTCCTTACATCCTAGAAGGGTTCTGACTATCCCAGTAGAGAATCTCCTTAATAGGACCCACAATAGGGACAAAGGGCCAGCTGAGCCAAGTAGCAAACTGCCAGGGCGGCCAAACTCCTTTAAGGAGTGACATTCAGGGCCTTTAACAAGGTGTCTGACTCCCAGATGGAGTATAAAATATGCTTGGAACTGAGCTTTTACTTCTCCCTGCCCAGCTTGGGGCATGTAGCCATCTGAGATGTGACCCAGCCAGGAAGCCAGCTCTATTGGAAACCCATAGTACAGATATGCCATGTCTAAAACCTTACTCCGGACCACCTTTGTCTTGTCCCTAGGGTCACCACCTGAGCAGGCCAGGCAAGAACATCATGGCAGGGCCACACACGTTCCAAGCAGGTCCCGATCACAGGAGTCGGATGCCCACGCTATACACCACCGCAGGTCGCAAGTCCTGGCTGAGCATGTCATACCAGCTAATGAGCCTGCTACCCGGGCTCTGGCTGCACAGCCCCGGCTCAAGGGGCAAGAGAAGCAGCTCCTCAGGTCTCCCAAGGGTCCAGGAAAACCTCTTGGGGCGCCAAGTAGCAGCAAGCCAGGGAAAGCGCTCAGCTATTGCCTGCAGGCCGTGCCACTGCCCCAGGGTGCTCAGGACGGCCACCACCTCCCTCAGCCCCCACCACAGCCTCCGCCACAGCCCTATGGTCACAAGAGGTACCGGCAGAAAGGCAGAGAAAGCCACTCACCACTCAAGGGGCATGGCCAACCCACCGTGGTGGAGCATGAAGTGGTACGGGACCTGCCTCCCATGCTGGGGCCTGAGGGCTACGTGGCGCCTGTGATCCAGAGGCATGACCACCACCATCACCATGAGCACCACCACCATCACCACCACCACCACTTCCACCCATCCTAGCACCCAAACTAGCACTCCACCCGAACGCCCTTGGGGACACAGCAGGTGCTGGCATGTGCCCAGTAGAGAGTGTGGCATCCCCTGGCCCAACGCCGGCTACAGATGTCAAGGGGCACCAGGGAGAGGTGGCACCAAGCTGGATAGTTGTGGACAGAGCTACAATTTTCCATGCCATTTCAATATACCAGTACATTTGATGCAGCTGATAATTGCCACTACCATGTGCTCCTGTGTGTTCCAGAAAGCCCATACATGAGGGCACAAAACTAGCTGTTGCCTCTTTTGCTGCAGGGTGGCTATGGGATGTTTGAGGGACTGTGCTAGACATTCTTTGTATCCTCGTGGCCCTTTGACCTTTGGGTACCTGAATGGAAAAGGCAATGCTGTTTGTGAAGTTTATACATTGTGAGGTCAGTGGACTGGGCTTAGAAAGTGGTTCTTCTTCCGTGTATCATGTTCAACAAAGCAGAGAAAAAAAAAAAAAAAAGGCCAGAGTATCAGCAAATGTGGAGGGGGCGCGGTTGAGCAGAGGGGCAGGGTGACTGATGTTCAGTGAGCAGCTTGAGGCTTGGTGTCCAGAGCTTCTAGCATCCTAGATAGATGTGGATAAGAACCAGACAGACATGGATGGGATGGATCAGGTACTATGCTGGAGGTTCCCATCCAGGCTGTGCATAGCCAAGTGACACTTAGGTGTCCCTCCATAAAGACTGCAAAGGTGTGGGGACCTCAACAAGCCATGATCTTCATGGTTCCAACAGGACACAGCAAAGGGGAACTTTATACCTCGTGTGAGTTTGTGCGGGTGGCATTATGCCTTCTTGGCATAATAAAAGATTGTGCGTTCTGTAACATGGCATATATATCCTTGTACTAAAACACTTTTCTGAGAGCGGTGGTCAGCATACAGACCCATCGTAGCTGCAGGTGAAGATGACAGGTATGTGTGGACGGAGGGTGAGTGCTGCAGAACTATCTCCGCCTATGCTGCTTGGCGCACACGACTCCATAGTAATGCTTCTTAGTAAGGGATTTTTAGACTAAGAAAAAATCAGAACTCTAAACCCAGAGCTCAGCGTATATTAACAAGGAACACTAAGCCCCATATGGGCTCCATGGGCTACAGTTTATGCAGACGATTGAGAAGCAACACAACCTTGTGCTTATCTCCTCTCCCAAAACCCTGTGCCCATTCTAAGGAATTCCTGAAGACAGAGAATGTGGTGTCTCTGACCCGGGGACCATCAGCCCTCTGTAGGCTGTTGTTGGTCACTTCACAGCTAGAAATGCTCCCCCAAACCGAAATGACTAGAGTATGCCACCCACTCCTTACTAAACGTGACTAAAGCACCTGCATCATGGATGTAGAGATGGCATGTATGTGAGGTCACTGCGACACAGCAGAGGGATTACACAAGAATCATCGTGACCACCCAGTTTGTTTTTCAGAATGCAGCATTCTTAAACTGGGCTTGTGTTAAGAGGTCCTTTCAGGAGGCTGAAGAGACAGCTCAGCAGTTAAGAGCACTAGCTGCTCTTCCAGAGGACCTAGGCTCAATTCCCAGCACCCACAGGGCAGTTCACACCTGTCTGTAACCCCAGTCCCAGGGCTTCTGACACCCTCACTCAGACATACATGTAGATAAAACACCAATGAACATAAAGCTAAAAAAGAAAAGAAAAAAAAACAAAGTTAGAGACATCATACAGGATATCCCTAATGACAGCCCGTGCCATGGTTCAGTTGAGCACCACAGGAAGTGGAAAGATTCCGCCAAGTTTCAGTCCTGGCTTCAGGTTTTAAAAATTCAGGGCAGGTAGAAGCCCTAACAAGCTCATGGTAGGGGCTGAACATCTGCCACTGTATGAGTGTTAAGCAGAGAAGTGTGCAGCACTCCAGCCAGCCAAAGGACCAAGCCTCAGACAGCAGGGTCCTCAGTGCCACGTATGAGACCTAAAGAGATGGGAAAGCACTTGTGAACTAAATGAGAAACAAACACCCAGACCATTTAGTTGGGTGTGGCAGTGAATGCTTGTGGGAGGCTACATCAAGAGCTACAATCCAAGACCAGGCTGGACTATCTAGTGACACAGCCTCCCCTGCCCTCAAACGGCTCATGTTCTCCAGCATTTAGCTACACTGGACATGGTCACTAGTGTCTGAGCACAGAGGATCTGCTGAGGTACAGGAACTTGGCCTGGACTGACTCAGGCTCCAGGCCTGCCTAGCAGTAAAACTGCAATGTTGCAAGTAGAGACAGAGGTATAAAAGCCAGGAGTGGTGATGCTTAGTCCACCCTGTGCTTGCTGTCTCCGTGGCCATTAGTAGCACCTAGCAACAGAAGATGGTGGCTGTTGTGAGGAAAACCAACAACCTTGGCTGTGTATATGGAGGTTGTGGCTACTGTTCTTGGAACTGAACCTGATCTATGTACATTCCCAAATAAAAACCATCGAGGGAAGCGTCGCCAAAATGCCCCTTTCTCAGCAGGTATCCCTCTCAAGGGTGATCTGGAATCCCGCTGCCCTGAGCTGGCCTATGTCCTTTGTTCACACATGGAGGTCTCCTAGAAAATTCAGGCAACTGTAGGGTCCTTGTTCTTCTAAACCTTCAGGGTAACTCTGTCTTTTCGGGGCTCATAAACACACACACTGCTCCTGCCTGCTACCAAGGCCAGTTCTGAGAGCAGAAGGCAGTCTCTGCCATCCTCAGCTGGCTTTAGAACCAATAAGGAGTCTGTGTCTTTGACATCCATTGGACCACCCCCATGTGAACTAACACAGCCCGGGCCTATGCTGGGCAGCTCCTCAAAGGTATCTGCTGCCTGGCCCTTGTTCTCCTCTAGGTCACAGAGCATGCCCTTTCATTCTACCTCCCACCTGTAAGACCACTCTGCTGTTCCCTTGAGCCTAGTCACAGGCTCTATTCATGGTTTTGTGACCTTTGATAAAGTGACCTGTGGGCTGATCCCAGCCCTGGGGTTCCTCGATACAGTGGTATCATCATGGATGTGATTGTCAGTAAACCAAGTCCATCCTCAGGGGGATTCTGGGACGGTGCCCTTTCTGTTGCTAGTGTCCTAAGCAGAAGGTATCAGTCACTGACAGAGATATCTGTGGTTCCTCAGCTCTGGAAACTTCACCATGGTGTTTCTCCCAAAGGCAAACGATATTCACTAAGTCCCATCTGCAAGGCGTAACAGACTACCCTGCCTGCCCAAGCTTCAGATTTGCCATAGAACCTGTTGTGGGACTCTGGATATATGCCTGAGCTCTTCTCTGTGTCCGTCTGTTCCCCATCATACCCCCATCCCTGAGCTCCTAATCTTTGCCATGAATTCCAGGCCTATGTGCTCTAAGCCATGCATGAGAACTCTGGTCCCCAGTAGGGCCAAAGAACAGCTTCTCTCTCCGTTCATTTCCATAGCCAACACACAGCTCTTCCCAGTCCTTACTGTGCCCATGGTACTCAAGGCTCACCACAGATAGGGTGATTACACCGCACATCAGTCATTAGCATGTCAAGCTTCTACATCAGAACATCCTCCAAAAAGCAGCTCTGTGCTCACTCGGCAGTCTTTCCTGAACTGTCCTACTTCCCTGAACTACAAACGAACAGCTTCCTTGGGTTTGCTTCTTCTGGGATGCAACATGAGAGGACTCCCATACTAGGGGAGCAGTGTCAGGCTTCTCTGAATAAGTCTCTCAGGTTTGTGCATGACGCCACGGGTCAAGAGGCCCGTTTCTATAATCAAACACTGCTCTACTATAGAAAGTCTGGGTATGGAAGATACCGTGATAAATGCCAGGGAGACGGTTTATGGTGATATGTCCTGGGCCAGAGAAATAAACCTACTTAACAATTGTGGGGGTGCCAACACCATTCCCATGGCTGCACAGTTCTGTATTCCAGTGACTCAATACCTCCTACCTGTTCCCCATTTTCTAGATTATAGCCTTACTTGCACTGTGGTGATTCTAGGGCTCCCATCCTTAGAAAATTCTGAGTTGAGTCCTAAGCTAGCATGAGAATTCCCCTTTTATTTTTGTAGAGCTTCTCCAATATTGGCGGGGGGGGGGGGGGGGGGGGGAGGGATCATCCCTAACCCTGAGTGCCCTGGGTGGTCTAGCCTCCTGGGAGGCCTCTGAGAAGCTCTGGGAAGGAATGAGTAAGTTTATCTTCTCCTACCACTGAATTCTATGGAAATGAGACACACAAAGTTCCTTAAATATTTATATTTTATAGAACTTTACTCTTCTACTAACAAAAGTCATACAAAGACAAAAGCCTATAAAAAGGAAAAACATGAAACAGATCTGAATGGCCACAGTTACCAGGAACACGGAGTTTGCAACAGAAAGGAGGCTGGACACTCTTACAGGCAACTCTTGTAAGCAGTGACCCAGAACCTGAAAAGGCCAGCTGCCCAGGGCATTCCTAACAGCTGGGAGAGGCACGCCACCTGCTCTGCTCTAGATACTGAGAGCTCAGCAGACTGAACCAAGTTCAGAGTTGAGTCAAAAGCAGGTGTGGAAATCACTATGCTGATAGGGACACATACTGGGCAGCAGTTATTCT
>JADRCD010009380.1:0-20465 GCA_019843815.1 Montemys delectorum
TGTGTGTGTGTGTGTGTGTGTGTGTGTGTGTGTGTATGTCCAGCTCACATGAACACATTACATTACTGAAGTCAGTGCATTCTTTTGCTGTTCCTATAATCTGAAGTAACAAAGCAAAACCCTATCTTGAGATAGTGTGTGACTATTCACTTAACAGCACTCTGCTCTGAGTTCATGGACGGCCACAAGTCTGGAAGATAACTGCAAAAGCCTTTCAAACCCTGGTGGGCGCTAAGTGTAGCAGGAAGGCGGGAACGATTTCAGCTGGGGAGGGCAGATTTCTGAAATGACAATTTACCTTAGCCAAAAGGAAAAAGGCAAGGGGTCTTTCTAGGAAGGGGAGGAGGCTGCATCAGTTTTTAGGACAATAGTGCCTTGTCTGGCCATCTACTCAGCGCTCAGAAGGCTGAAGCCAGAGAGTCATGAAGGTCCTCAGAGAGGCCTTCCCCAGGGCTGCAGGGGTCGGCCTTCCTCCCTGTCAGCTTTACTCACTGTTGGCTCCGCTCTTTCCAATGAGGTGTCTGTGGAATTTATGGTCAATGTTGATCTCTACATAGTCCATGCGATTAATCTATAAGGGAAGAATGAATATCAACAGATGAATGCTTCTAGTTCCAAGATGTGCCTGGCCATTTAGAAATTCAAAAAACACCAGGACTTGCCCTTTTTTTTCCTTTCTGAGACAGGGTTTCTCTGGGTAGCCCTGGCTATTCTGGAACTCGCTCTGTGGCCCAGGCTGTCCTCAACTCAGAGATCCACACACTCCTGCCTCCTGAGTGCTGGGATTTAAGGTGTTGCCAACACCACCTGGCAGGACTTAACAACCAGGAATTGATGTAAAATTGTCCCCCAGTCACTGTAAAAGGTCCCAACCTCAAAATAGTTCCCTTTCCGCAGACTCTGGGGCCTCAAGCACCTTCTGTTTCAGAACCTCTTACACTCTCCAGGCTACTCCTCTGTTCCCACGACCATCCACCTAAGGCCCAATGACAAGACTTCTACATGTCCTACCCTACCAGAGCTTCCCTTGGAGCTAGCAAATGTCCTGATGAGAGGGTACTTACCAGATCTTTGACCATTCCTTCAATCTGTTCTTGGGCTACATTCACATCCTCTGTGGGGCCCTCCAGAGTGATTTTGTCCTCACCTTCTGTGAACTCAATGTGAACCTACCAAACCAAAATGAGGGCAGGAATGGCCAAGGCCAAACAACACAGCTGCTGTGTAACCATACAGGTGTCATCCACCAACAACACAAAGAGCTCAAGGGGAGGGTTGAAGGGTGGCACTGAATATCATGGCCTGAGGTCTGATATACCTTCTTTCTGCAGAGAACAGGAGCTGGGAAGCCTTTTGTGCACAGACATCACCACTGTTCGTGTTCTCAGGAACTGTCTTCCCTTCACTTGGATTGTACAGAGTAAGACAGATGAGGCGGACACTATTTCTTTTCTTTTTCACTTGTGTGAAGCCATGTGCCTATCTGTCTATAGGAACCTCAAGTAGATGTCAGGGATCATCCGAGATGGCCCTTCCACATTATTCAAGAGGCAGGTTCCCTCAACCAGACCAGAGGACTGTTTGTACCTTCTGAGATTAGAATTACAGGGAGGCTGCCACACAATTGGTGTTAATGAGAGTCCTGAGGAGCCAAACTCTCACCTTCACAGTTTCTCAGCAAGTGCTCTAGTGGCTAAGCTCTCTACTCAGCCAAGGACAAAAATGTTAACAACGAAGCACCGGAGTAAAAGTCACTTTTCACATGAACAGGCCAGTGTCTCACTCGTTCCTAACACACAAAGGTAAGGCGACTGGGAAGGGAGAGCGGTGCGCCTGTATCTAAGCCACTCCTTCGTGATTCCGAGGCTGCAGCACCTGACATGGCAAGTGAGCCGGACAATACTAATGTCAACAAACAGGGGTCAGAGTGACAGTGGGCTCTCGTTGTCCCCTTGGAACAACAACACGGAGTATGAGAAGGTTGATTATAACAACTCAGTCCCTTTCCAATATCGCTCCTCAAATTACTATGAAGTCATTATACTGTAATTACCAAAATCACAGTGAAGATATTTATTAGAGCTATTAATGAAAACCCTCTTTGGTTACAAAGGCCAAAAATTACTACATATGCCTAAAAACATTTATTATGCTCTTCCATAGCTATTAATGGAAGGTGACTATATCAACAGGATAACTCAAGCTTAACACTGCTCCAGTCTTCAAAGCATCCACAAGACACGCAGCAAAAACAAAACCATGTTAGGCAATCTCAAGATAGCAGATTTCAAACACGTCCCTACCTTTGGCATTTGCTGAGTGATTTTGGCCAGGTTCTGCCCTTTCTTACCAATGATGAACCGGTGAAGCCAGGAAGGGGCAGAAACTGAGGACACTGTAAAACTGTTGGCCTAGGGGGAAAACGGGGAAACACACTTGTGGATCTGTAGAGTTCAAGTTTATGCTAAAACAAAGGTCAAACCAGGTATGAGAGTGCAATGCTTTAATCTGAGTACTGATGATACTGAGGCAGGTAGATTTCTAAGAGGTTTGAGGAAAGCCTAGTCTAACATAGTTAATCTTATTAATACACACACACACACACACACACACACACACACACACACACACACACACACACACGAAAATAAACCCAAATTGTTCATATAATAGTATAGTGGTGGGACTGGTGTACAGCTCAGTAAAGTACTTTCGTGAGCTCTGGGACCTGATTCTGAACCCCCACAGCTGGCTGTGGCAATGCATACTTGAAATCTCATTATGGTAGAATACCCTGGGGCTGTGTTTGCCAGCCAGCCCAGCCCAGCCCAGCCCAGCCCAGCACACTTGGGAGGCTCTATATCAAGAGCATAAATTGCTCTTAAAACTGTTTCTCAAAAACACAGAGTGGAAAGGACTTCCTGAATGATGACATCTAAGATGGTCTTCTGGCCTTTATGTACACCAATGGACAAGCACTAGCACATACACATACGCACTCGCATATAAACACACACAATTGCGCACATTTCCAGAAAAGAGCTAATGCACAGCGGGTCCCTAGGAGTTGTCAGGGCACACTTTAATCTTTGAGAAAGCTACCTTAGCATAGACTTCAGTCAACGCCTGTCCCAACTTTTCAGGCTCGCCTCTAAGTATCACAGTCTCAGAGATGCTGTCGGAGGGCGGGATCTCAACAGAAACTCCAGTTCTTTCCAGGATCTCTTGCAGTGAATTGCCCTTTGGCCCAATGACATACTTGTGCTGAGACTTCTTCACCTCCACCGCAATGGTTGTAGTCTTCTTCTTCTGTAAGAGCAGGATAAGGCGGTTAGCAGGAGATCTGGGCCTGGGCAGCATGGGCAGACCGAGAAGCGGCTCTCAGTAGGTGAAGTCAGGACCAGCCTCCTGGAAATTCTACTTCTCGATACGGGACTGCCCCGACCGAGTCTGGTCACTTTTTGAATAATCAGACTGCTTTCCATTTGTTCCCTTACATTTTTCTTAGTGTTGGGAGTTGACATAGGGTTGTGCTTGTTAGATAAGTGCTTTGCTACAGAGCTATACGGCAACCCTACTTCTTCCAAATAAGGAATAGGTTTTACATCTCAAAAGTCAGAATAAACTCAAAAAACACTTCAAAAAGGATGTGCTGATCCTGTGGTAGCAACCTACCAGTGTAGTCACAGACCTGAAAAAGGACACACACATAAAAACCAGGACACTCCTCTATAGTGTACCAGTAGGCCAGGAGGGAAATGTGGCCACCAACCACTAAACATAGACACTTAGGTAGGCACATACCAAGCTTTGTGCCCAAGAGCAAAAAGGTGGAGGGTAAACTGTGGTATTAGCCAAATTCCCACACTCAGATGCCGGGCTCTGCCACCTCCACACTGTACCTTCTCCTCATAAATCTTCTTGATGCGAGCCACAGCCTGAGCCAGCTGCTCCTTCTCTCCAGTGAAAACGATTTCTGTACGGTTAACACTGGGCGGAGGGATGTTGATTCGTGTCCCGGTCTCCTGCATGATTTCACCCACAAGTCTGTTGTATGGCCCAGCGATGAAGGGGTGGAAGGCCTTCTCCACTTCTAGCCTCTCTACAGCACGCTTGTCCTGAAGAACAGAGGGAACTGATGAGAACATCTGAGCTGAGAGGCCTTGCCCAAGCCACTGGCAGTCAAGGCCTTCAGTGCGGGGCAGATGGCAGGGTGCAGGGCCACAGGCCACTCAGGGGCCTCACCTGCTCAGCGGAGATTAGGAGGACTTCATGGCGAGCTTTCTCGATGCCTTCTTTGGTGCCAGTGATCTTGATCTGATTACTGGGGTCATCTGGGCGTGGGATCTGGATTTTGGTTGCAGTTTTTAGTTCTAAATCTTGTAGTTTTTCTCCGTTTTTGCCAATGACAAAGCGGTGGTGCTCTTTAGGAATGGGAACAGTTGCTGAGGCCTGTCACAGGAGAGACCAACAACAACAACAACAAAAAACTCCTATTTATGGTTCTGATAAAGCATATTCTTCCGAAATAGTCTCTAACTCGAATGTTCAACAACATATCTCATCCCATTACAACCATGAGAGCTCAAACACCATGCCATCCATGGTCACCTACCTGGTCCCAACTAGGGCCATTTCAAGTGTATCTGCACCACTGCTTAGACTTCACTATAGAAAACAGAATATTGGACTGCATGGAGAAATTACTATTTCATTAAATTCTTAAAATTTGTAACAAGGAGAAAACAAAAGATTCTAAAAATCAACAACCTCCACTTGAACAACTGTGAGTTAGAGAGTGAGTTAGAGAGTGTACAGTTCAGTGAGACAGGACTTGACAGGCACAGACAGACCCTGCCTTGGATCCCATCATGGGAGCAAGGAAGAGAAATGTACACATACAAATACTAAAGAATGCTTAAATCACAAATATACCAATCCTAATTAAAAATAAAATTACTGGAGTTCTGAGCATAAAGTTGATGATAAACTTCCATGGGCGGTGAAGACAGGATCCTGGGGGCTTGTGGACAATCAGTCTAGGCAAGTGGTGACCTTTAGGTAGAGTGAGACACTCTACCTCAAAAGGAGATGAAAACACATGACACCTGACACTAACCTTGGCTTACTACATGTGCCCCCACCAACCAGAAAACCAAGTAATAGTACAGTACTAGATAGACAGTAGGAAGCATTAGCATAAAGCAAGGCTGACTGACGGCCCAGGACTTGGCACCCAGGCAGACCTAGGTGACTGTGGACACTTGAGGCTTTGATGAGAACAGCCTCTGGTCACAGTGGGAGGACTGCTTTCTGGAAACAGTGCGGATGACAAACAGCTGTGTGGGAGAGGTGAACTTGGACCAGCATTTCACAATACTGGAATACAACCCTAATCATCAACTCAAAAAGGACACCCTTATGCACAAAGAAAATAGGGATAAACGTTTTAATGATTTGAAGTGGAAAATGATTTCCTAACAATGACTCAACATAATAAAAACAACTGCTGTAACTATAAACAGGCCAAACCTTGATAGAGCAAAACATAAAGAGACTATAAAATGAAAAATAAACTGGAAAAAAGCTTACTTTTTTTATGCCCAATGAAGGGATTAGAAGCCCTTCTAATGTAGATTCCCCAAAACTGAGCAAGGTGAATAGTCTGATATAAAAAAACATACAGAACACCAGGTGGTGGTGGCACATGTCTTTAGTCCCGGCACTTGAGAGGCAGAAGCAGGCAGATGTCTATGAGATCAAGGCCGGCCTGGTCTACAGAGTAAGTTCCAGGAGCACAACAAAGAAACTTGTCTTTAAAAACCAAAAGAACAGATCAGAGCTTTCACAAAAACAAGCAAACAAACAATCCCCCCCACCACCACCAAACCCAAAACACACTGCAAATGAAAAGAATATTCCAGAAGCTGGGGAGATAGCTTGCTTGGTAAATTACCTGCCACATAAATTAGAGGAACTGAGTTCAGGTCTCCAGCACCCACATAAAAATCTGGGTGCAGTGGCACATGTCTGTAATTCTAACAATGGAGAGAAAGAGAGAAAAGCCGAGGAGATATTTGGAGCTCACTGACCAGCCTGCCAAGCTGGAGCTCCAGGTTTACCAAGGGAACCTTTCTCAAAAAATGAGGTGGAATGTGCTCAAGGAAGACAAGGAGATGTCCATTTCTAGCTTTCACATACAAAAGCACACACTCAAATATACACATATACATGCTTTGCCATACAAACCAGGAAAAGTTTACTCAATTATGTATGTATGAATAATACTTTTTTGTCACATAATAACAGCAAGAGTCCAGAAGTCACCTATGAGCTTAAAACACAGCATACACTAGGAGTCTGACATGCTGCTGTCTACACACTGAGGAAAACCAACATTTGCTGACACACAAGACACTATAGAAAACAGCACGAAAACAATATCAAGGTAGAGATCGGGGTTTATGACAAGTTGTATTCTGCTTCTATCTGCAAAAGTCAACAATGGACACAATGCATAACACACACAGGGTACACAGGGATGTCCCAACACAAGGAAATGGAGGGACAGACACAGACTATATGCTGGGAAGGAGGGCTTCTATCCAGCTTTGACACTATAATCATGTAAATATTAAAATAATTTTGAAAAACTCAAAACAAACTCAAATGGTACGAAAACACAGAAAAAAATTATTTTGATTTTAAAAATACTGTCATTTTTTCATGTTAAGCAGTAGTAGTTTAAATGTACGATAGTCCCTTCTCCAAAATCTTCCCTTTGGCAGCTCTGTCCTCTGAGGGGACCCAGGAACCTGGTCACTCTACCCAGCAACTGCTTGGGCCTGGTACTTCTCTACCACATTTCCCATTCCCAAAGACCTGGGAAACATTCTAAGATCTTTGGAAGCCTATAGCTAAGACACATTTGTGCAGTAGAAACTAAGAAATTTAGATTACTAGGTGGCACAGAGAACTACCTGCCAGGAGGCCACTTGAGGGAGGCAGCCCCGTCAATGCCTCCAAACTCACAGAGATTTTTAGATGAATGACTCTCCTCAGTGTGATAAGGCATCCGTGGCACATGGCAGCTGAGGCAGGATCATGAGTTAGAGGCCAGCCTGGGCTGCACTGTGAGTTCTACGAGAGCCTGATTCTCTGATTACCAGCAAAGATATGGTCAGAGAACCAATAGTCTGGATAGGGAGTTTTAAAATGTAGATGAAGCAACTTCTGTGTACTTGAGAAATTTGTGCTCCAGGTATACAAGTAGAATAGTTACTGATAATAAATTTATTCTTTGGCACACATATAAGTTTATCAGTAATGACAAAATCAAATTTGCACAATAAGAAAATGGATGTGCACGTTTATTTTTTACACAAAGACTTAATCTATCTATCTATGGATCAGACCTAGGATCTTATACAAGTTAAAGCATTTTACTAGGGGTGTTGGTGTACTCCTTTAATCTCAGCACTTGGGAGGCAGAGGCAGGCAGATCTATGTGAGTTCAAGGACAACTAGGGCTACATAGAGAGACTTATCACCAAAAAGCAGAAGAAACAAGAAAACACAACAAAAATTCAAAACAACAACAAAACAGGTACTTTACCTACCATCACTGACAGCATCCCCAGAACAACTGATTTATTTTGTGTGTGGTTAGAGTACAACTTGGGGGACCTGGTTCTCTTCTTTGACCCCGTATGTCTCAGTGACTGAATTCTTTCCCCCAGGAAACCATCTTGCCAGCACCATCAGACATTTTGAGATTAACTGCTGATAAAGGTAGGGAAGCTCTTCTTTCCTAAGAGTGTCAGTCAACTTAAAAAGTAGGTATTTTTTTAATAGATGAAACCACCATTTTCAACTTTTAATGAATTTTGCCAGATCATGAGTGAACCATGAGCAAAGGATAAATAAAGCAGAATATAAATACACCCCAGTCTATTAACCAATCTCAGAATCGGTTCATTTAAAAAACAAAATCTGTGATGACACAAATCTTTACCAAACAAGCTGAACATGAGAGTAATCAAGCTCAAGGCTGGGCACGGTGGCATGAGCCTTTAATCCAGCACTTGAGGGTCAGAAGCAGGAGGACTCCATAGTCACCTAGTCTGCAGACCGAACCTCAGGGCAGTCAGGTTTACATTGTTGAGACATTGTCTCAAAAACAAAACAAAGCAGCCCCCCAAACAGGAAATAAAGTAACCAAGCAATAATGAAGGAGAGCAGAGCAATCAAATACTGACTATCATTTTACAAACCAACCGCACTAAGGACATACATGTGTGCATGCAGGGGAGGCACTATTGTGGAGACACATGATGACACCATCAAATGAACTTGAAAGACATTTGAAACAGAGACTAGACAAAGAAAGGGCCAAATAGCAACACCTTAGCATCTCTTTTATAAAGTAAGATAATGATATAATAATTAGATAGTATACCATTTACAGGTGTAATGGTATTTTTTGGAATTTGATTTTAAAATTTCTCAACTGCATAACAGATATTCAACCATGTAACTGGTAAACAGATATTTCAGAGCCTAGTATAATACCAGTTACAATGCTACACAATCACAATTCACCTTTGTGACATTTAATTGTGTAATTCCATGAAGCTGCCCCAGGCTCAGAACCATCTTAAAGACTTGTGTGGTTGTCAGTGGCAGAGCAAGACCATACACCACCCTCCAACTCCATTTGTCTAAAGGCTCAGCAGCAGTGGGAGTAACCCCTATCTCTAAAGAAACCCACACATAATGGTAGCTGTCGAATGATACTTTAGTAAGAGTCTCTGCCTTTCCCTTCACCCTCAGGGCAAATGCATTATAGATTTGTTTTGAATTCTAATGGTTACCAGATTGCTGAGAATAGAGAAAAATATCTGGTCTTTTACTTCAAGTTTGTGTAACAAGCTCATTGGCTTTTAAGTGTCTCAAACTCTGGGAAAAGACTTAATTTTCACTACATTTAACTCAACGGCTGGTCTGACATGGAGGTACCCCAGTTCTATCATTAACTTAGTGGTTTTTTTTTTTTTCACTAAAATCACAGAAGGTTCTAAATGTTGCTGTTCTAACGCCAAACTACTAAGGTAGAAAGAATGCAGAAGAGCTCTAGCCTGCGCCAGAATGAGCTAAACAACAGGAATGCAGGCCTAGGGACCCACCTGTGTCTGTAGTCTAGCAACAATATCTTTTCGGGCTTTCATGACGGCATCCAGCTTCCCTGAGACCATGATGGAGAGACCTTGGTCTTTAGCCAGAGAAAGCTCCAGGTGAGCACCAGTCCTCTGCATGATCTCAAGGCAGATCTTTGCTTGTTCACCTTCTCCAAACTGGTTCATGTCCTTATATTTTCTCTCCTCCAGGGGTACATGGAACACCTGTTCAAAGAAAGACCCCCAAAGACAAAGTTAAACTATCAAAGAAGAGAAGAATGACTCTATACAATATGTATTTACTAATCACTCACTCACTAAGCAGTGACCTAGGACAAGGCAGACGGATAGGAGAAGTCACCCAAGGCAGGATTTAAAGGGGAGCAAGTGACTGGGTGAAAAACACTAAGGGCACAATGGAGAGACCTTTCTGAAGAGACAAAGTAGCACTTATCATAGGAAACAGCAGAGGCAGCAGCCAGGAAAGAGCAGATGGGGAGGCAGGGGCCCCAGGTAGGCAGCATCAAGAGTTTTAATAAGCATAACAAGTTTTGCTTAGAGTCCGGAACTTTATGGAGAGCTGAGGAAGAGCAGGGGTGGAAGAGGTATCAATTACCCCTGAGAGAGGTCTGAACCATTTAACAAGGCCATAAAGAAAGATCAAGAGGCAGTTGCTTATGTACACAAAGACCCTTGTGTTATAGTTATGGTTATGGTTACACGGGTGATAATTTTCTATCACAGCCAGGCATCAGTCCTAATACTCATAGTATCTCAACTGTAGGTAGCAGAGATGAGCTATGACCATCATACGAGTAGGAAGGGTAGGAAGGGCAGACGCGGCAATTAGGGACTACACTGAATAGAAAAGCACATGGCTCCATGAATCTGACAAATATGGCCTATCTCAAATTGTGCCAGCCCAGAGTGCTAGGATGGGATGATTATGGCAAAAGGTGCACTCTATAGAACACCCCGACCCCAAACCCAAAGTGCTCATCAACACTGCATATTCAAAAACCTATCAGATCTAACTACTTCCTTTGAGGAACAGTTAATGCAGAAAGAAACATGCTTCTACCTGAGTGATGACAGAGGCCTTGATGGGCCGGATCTTGTTACTCCAGGCTCCAGCAGGTTCCTGGGCACTTTCCAAGCAAGCTGCTTTCTCAGGAAGTGGAGGGAAGGCATCCTTGTAGGTTGGAGGGTCGCTTTCCTCTTCTGAATTTAATGTGGCAACTAGACCAGAGAACACAGATTAGGAAGAAAATACAATTCAACTTTATACAATAAAAATAAAGGGTTTTTTAATAGGAACCCTCCACTGAAACAATGGCCTGAGTGAGCTCACAGCTCTAGGAAAGGACCTCATACAGTCACCAGACCCAGCGTCCTGAGTGTGTGACCTGGATGGGTCTAGAGATTCCCAATCCCAAAATGGAAAATTTTCTCCCTCTACATGGTCCCACTATGAAAGGTCAGACAACATTAGAGCCCCATTTTAGCATTGAGATGCACAAAACTCTTGAAGGCAAGCTTATGACACATTTTTAGGTTCTCATATTTTCCTTTTTCATTTTGAAAGATTTTATTTATTTATTTTATGTGAGTACACTGTTGCTGTCTTCACACAAACCAAAAGAGGGCATTGGATCCCTTTATAGATGGCTGTGAGCTACCATGTGGTTGGTGGGAATTGAACTTAGGACCTCTGGAGGAGCAGTCAGTACTCTTAACCTCTGAATCATCGCTCCAGCCCCAGTCCTCATATTTCATTTCTTTCTTCCTTTTTAAATTTAATTTAATTTTTTACTTACTCACTTTATATCCCGCTCACTGCCCTCCTCCCAGTCACCTCCCAAAATCTTTGCCCTGTCCCCTTCTCCTCTGGATCCCCTTGGGCATTCACTAACACCCCCTGGCCTCCCCACTTAAAGTCTCTGTGAAGCCAGATAAGGCAGCCCAGCTAGTAGAACATATCCAACATGCAGGCGACAGCTTTGGGGATAACCACAATTTCTAATAGTACAAACGCAAACCATGACTATAAATGTTTGGCACAGAGTAGAAGTTTGAACACTGCTTTTAAGAACTACTTTTGAGGCAGGTTCCATTTTCCTTTGTAATGTATAATGGCGAAATTAACTCACACGGGTCTGTCTATGATGAAGACTCTCAAGCCAAGACAGGAAAAGTCAGGACCCCTGATTATTAATCATGCTCATCCTTTTGTCCAGTGAACCATGATCTCCACAAAAGCAAAGATCCCTAGGGATGAGCAGTATCTACCAGTAGCTGGGCCCCTCAGCACAAACATGGAAAGGACAGATGACCTTTGGAACTAGATAGGCCTCTAGTCCAGGCTCACTGCTTCCTAGCCTGATGGTGCTGGTGTGAGCAGAGGTTGATCATTTGCCCTCCTAAGATCAGAGACACTACCGATAGTTGCACTCAGGCCCCAGATACTGAACCAGAGCACCAGCAGTGTCTTAGGAATGACCAACACAGTGGTCACTGGGACTGAATGGGTCAAGTGTAGCTAAGAAGTAAATTTTAAAAATTTAATTCATTTTAAATTTAAGAACTGATATTCAATTCGATTATAGGAAAACTTAAATATAACAACTTAGACAATTTACTCTTTCATTGGAAAATTTTAGAATTTCTAAATATAGTTCTGGGATTAAAAATACTATCTTTTTAAAGTTTACTTGTGTTTGTATCCATGTCACATTATACACAGAGGTTAGAGGACAACTTGCAGGAGTCAGTGCTTTCCTTCAACTGTGTAGGTGCTGGGATCAAATTCAGGCCACCATGCTTGGCAGAAGGCATCATTACCTACGGAGCTGCCTTGTCAGCCCAGATCAAAGACTTTTGTATAAAAAACTAGTTTTCAAATCAAAATGCTCTGTATTTATAAATATATATACTAAAATTTAAAGAAAAAATAGAAAATAGTTGGCTTTAAGTTTTTATATTGAGTTGTTGCAATGACAAATTTTTATATACATTGTGTTAAATATATTAAATGTGTGGTGGCACATAATCCCAGAGGCAGAAGGACCATGAATTTGAGATCACTCTGGTCTAAGCAGCAAAACTCTTATCTAAAAGTATTTGAAAAACAAAACAAAACAAAACAAAACAAAATTTACCTGTTCCTTTTTATTTAACCTAGGTTTGTAAAACTTTCAAATTGTCTAGGTGGCTAGCATTCTATTCTACTAGACAGTGCTGGTCTTGATCCTGACCAGTGGCCTTTAAAAGCACAGAAGTCAGACATCACCTGCATTCTCAAAGAAGCTCAGTTCATGTTTTGGGATGCTTCATGGCCAACATTTTAGCACCTTATAGTTGGAACAGCAATTTTGAAAAGGATCCCACTAATAGTCAGTTGTTAATTGGATTTCTAGGAAACTGTCTACATTTGCAGCTCACTGTTTCTACAGTCATTCCTCAAACCTGCCCAATCTCATAACCAACCAGTGCAAATGAGTACAAAAGCCCAGTCTCAGAAGTTAACAAGGACTTGTAAAGGAGCCCGTCACCTTTGATTTGTTGTGGAACCAGCCCACTTCGATGTTCAGCGAAACTCTCTTGGGTCAAAACTGCAACGGAGCTCATGGTTGATCTCACGTCCACACACAATCCTAGTAAGACACTGTATCAAGAGAAGGTTAATCAGGGAGCAGAAAGCCCAAGTACAATGAACTGTAATGATCTATGGATGGTTATTTTAAATGCTTTAGTCAATGTTTTTAATCTCCTTCCTGTAAGCTATAGTATTGATCTCCTCACAGGTCAATGTAAACTGTTCTTCAAGCTTTCACCTGAAGGGTGAACATGAGAACTACAAGGAGAGCAGGGCCTAGCCCACTTGATTGATTACCTGTTTTCTCAGAAACTGTCTGTCATACAGTAGACAAGACTTGGCTAAGAGACCCAGTACTAGGTGTGCCCCACTTACCCACTGCAGGAGTCAGAGATGGCCTCAGTAACAGCTTGTTACCCTCCCCCAAAACCACCAGTACTCTGGGACTACTGGAACCTGCCACCTGCCGGACCCAGCTCTGGCACAGATCAACTCCAGAATCATTCTCTTAATAGTTAACTCCATCTTATTTTGTTAATTGCTCAAGACATGCCTGGCACTATAAAAAGTATAACAATGACAATTACTATGTCTTGGATGTGTAAGCTACTTATCCAAAAGAATCATTTCTAACATTTTTGAAACACCTCACAGTGGATCTCACAGTGCTTCATGGTGACAGTGTAAGAGATCCAACCTTGTGCTAAACGCCTGAATGTGTGGTCGTCTGCCACTCGTGCACAGGTGTGGGAGGGGATTCACTCACAAGAGAGAAAACTGGCTTAAGGCACAGAATTCTTTACTCGAGGCTAGCTATGGACATTGGCTATGAAGGTCCCAGCTTCCCTTAAAGTTTGGTGCAATTCAGTATTCTCTCTCAGACACACGTGTTAGTTTCTCTGCCCTCTGTAGTTCTAGGAGACCAGAATGAGGAAGAACTCACTTTCTTTACACCATTATTCTCCATTACACGCACACTTTAGCAAAATGCAAGTAGTTTAAAAAGTTATGCAGCTGGGTGTGGAGGTGCACACCTTTGATTCCAGCATTCACGAGGCAGACACAGGTGGATCTCAAAGACCGGCCTGGTCTACAGAGTAATTTTCAGGACAGTTAGGGCTATCCAGAGAAACTTGGTATCCAACACACACACACACACACACACACACACACACACACACACACACACACAGAGAGCAAAAAAGATCTTACGTCATTACAATAAAATAAGACCTCATTCCAATTTAAAAAAAAAAATTAAGCTCAGTATTTTTAAAGAACATTAAGACTCAAATCCTGAAAAAGCATAATTCACATGTAAGAAAAGGATTAAACACAGATGTAAGGCAGAGGACATGACTGAAGGGCAGGTAAAGCCAGGGAGACACTTCTCATGGCACAAAGACAAAACCCAAGGAAAGGAGATACAGGCTAGAACTAAGTCACACATCTTTGTGTTCTAGGCAGAGAAGTCTTCAGAAAGGGTGCTCAAACTTACCAGCAAAATGGTCAGTAGCCAGAAAGTCCGTCCTGAGGTTGCCTCTGTCAGCCTGCCAGCTTTTACTAATATATGGTAGGAAGGGAGAGGAGAGGAAACAAAACAAAAACCATAAAAGTTACTTATCCATGCTTTCTAACTTAGAGTCTTTCATCTCTCAAGAAAGAAAGGGCTAAATATTCCTTACATTTGACTTCTAGTTTACAAATAAGTAGGCAAATTTCTTGGGGAAAAAACCCCACAAGAGCTCTGATCTTAGGCATTAACTTTGAACAAGACACATTACAGTAAAACCTAAATCATCTCAAACTCTCAGAGGGCAACTCTTCAAAGGATTTTTTTTTTTTTTTTTTTTTTTTTTTTTTGGAGACAGAGTTTCTCTGTGTAGCCCTGGCTGGCCTGGAACTAACTCTGTAGACCAGGCTGGCCTCAAACTCAGAAATCCGCCTGCCTGCCTCTACCTCCCAAGTGCTGGGATTAAAGCCATGCACCACCACTGCCCGGCTTAAGGGACCTTAGAGTAATCTGTACACTGGATCCTTGTGACTTCTGCCAGGCTGACTCTGCTATGCACCTAACTGTGATGTATTCAGCAGAATGAAGATCGCAAGCTCCAGCTTTCAGAATTACCAAGGGTCCCTTGACTTTTTAAAGAATCCTTGGAGGCAGGCGTGGTGGCACACACCTTTGATCCCAGCACCTGAGAGGCAGAGGCAGGTGGATCTCTGGGAGTTCCAGGACAGCCAGAGTTTTAAAGTGAGACCTGTCTGAAAAACAACAAAACCAAAGACTCCTTGGTAACTCTGCAGTTCCTTTGTTCTTGCTGTTGTCCTGTAAAAGTCCTTCAGTCCCTTCTAATCCAGAGATTTAAAAAACAACAACAACAACAACAACAACAACAACAACAACAACAAGCCATAAAACTGCAAGACTCAAAGGCCAAAATCTACTCTACAAACATTTTTTTTTTTTTTTTTTTTTTGAGATAAGGTCTCTCTATGCAGACCATGCTGGCTTTGAACTCAGAGCTCTGCCTGCCTCTACCTCCTGAGTTTTGGGATTAAAGTTGTATAGCACCACACCAGGCTCTGCTCACTTCTTAAATCCAGACACCCACCCCACTTTAACATGCCAGGTTCATCCATGTGACCTCAATTATTATGTCTTTGTCTCTTTGCTGCCCGTGACCTGTTCCTGCTTTTTTCAGGACAAGGTAAGTCCCTGGAGTACTAGCCACCCAAGCACACACAATACATTGCCTGTACAGAGGCAACACAGGGCTCTCCACAGGGGCTCCCTTTCCAGGAGTATTCACAGTGACCAAGCAGTTCCTGAGAGCAGTGCCACGTGCAAAGCCTACTGTCTCTGACAGGGATGGAACCAGAGTGCAGCTCCCAGGACTCCTGGCGTGACACGTACAAACACCCTCTAGCAGCCATGCACAGCAAAGTGGACCTCTAGAAAACTCCAGACAGGTTTGACAAGACTCACTGGGGCCTAGCTTCCAGATTTCAGTTTGTCAGAGCTTGAGGCAACAGGTCACAATTAGGGACACACTGAACAGAGAGTTCAGATATCATCTGGTAAGGCTTTTTTTCCTTTTTCTTTTTCTTTTTTAAATTAAATTAACGACTCAAAACTCCGTTAAAGACTCAACTTTAAAACACATACCTGATAACCATATGTAAGTACAGACCTCATCTCCTGGAGACTCTGCAGTAAGCGACTTTATCAAAGGCTTTCTATGTTCTCAGTAATGGCCATCTGTATCTGGTTTAGGAGCAGAACCTACGCAACCTTCCCTGCACCTTTACACCCACCTTCATCCACTGCTTCTTGTTTACCTCTACTGACAAATACTCAGAGGCCTAACCAGCTGCACCTGGATGCTCATCTTGCACAGCGGCCCCTCATAGCTGACTATATGCCCTTCATTCTGCATCTCCACTGTCTAAACTCAGGAGAATAGGATAGGAGCCCAAGATTTGGTATCTTAGCCTTCTGCTGGATTGAACCATACAAGTCAGGTCTGAAAGACAGAACATTAACCTGATTTTCAAATACCACCAGAGAAAAGAGTGCATAACATTCACGGGAGCCTAGTTCTTCTGCCTCCCTGTAAAGGCTGAGTTAAGTAACAATGACATCTATATTCTTAACTCTATTGGCCTCTACATGTTTCAAGTCTCCTCAAGAGGGTACAGCCCTTCCAGTCCCTCAGGACTGAGGCCACCTCTACCACCTTTCCCACAGGAAGCTGGGGTCTGATGGCACCCAAACTTGGATATTACAATTTGCTTCTTAGCGCATAAATGAACATAGCAGAATAAAGTTAGTTCTCCACACAGAGAACTAGAAAAGAAGAGAGGTAGAAGCCCAGAATCAGGGAGCAACAGGGACTCCTGCAAGAGAGAGGTGAAGCTGTGGCAGCTGGAAACCTGTTGTTAATCCAGAAAATAGAAAAAGCTGTACGTGAAGAATCCTTCTTGCTTCTGAACAAGGAAGTATTTAAACTGATTCCCCTGTGCTAAGTTGTGCCAACTACTTATGTAAGGGGCAACACTATGCAAGGAGAACTCAGTTATGCTTCAGAAAGGATTTCCTATCAACCTCAACCAGAGCGGCTCAAGTTCTTTACACTGTAGGCCAGTCTGCATGGGGGCACTGAGAACCTCCTGCTTGAAAACTTTCAACTGAGATGCACGTTTCTCTTCCAAATTTGAAACTTCACTTTTATATCCTCAGAAGTCTTTCGAAAGTACCCTCTTCCCCACCAAATACTGAAGAGTACAAACTCCAAAATTAAAAACAAATCTCAGCTATGCTGAGATCACAAACTATGTCTGTGACCACCAAGGCCGGCCTAGTGCACTACCAGCTCTGGAAGTCAGAGACCCAGCCTGGGAGGAACTTTCGCAGATGCCACCTCAGCATGGCCCTCCCACCGGCCAAGAGCGCCCGCGGGCGGGGACAGGCTTAAAGGGACAGTATCCTGCTCGGCCTCCCTGCCTTTCAACCAAATTCGGTATTTTTCCGTAATGTATTTTTCACCCATGGACCCTGGGGCTCATCCAAGTAGTACTTGGGCCGGGAGTCCTCCAGTGACCACGTAGCCAGACGCCGCAGGTGAAGGTGCAGCGAGGCGCCGCGCGGGACCTGGGGGCCCCGGGTGAAGATCCCAGCTTGACGCGAACTAGGGCGCCACTGACCTAGCTAGGTCCGGTCCACAGCCCGTAAGGCCCGTGCGGCTGAGCTTGGGGGAAGGGGTGCGGGGGAGGGGCCGGCTCGGCAGCCCACGTCACCAACCTGGCCAGGTCGCTCCCCTCCCCCATCGCGGCGGCCCGCCCGGTGAGCTTGTAGTCCAGGCGGTCCGGGCCCGCAAGCCGACCCGCGGCGCGTGGCGGACTTGGGAAAGTTTCTGCGCTCCAGCGCGGCCATGCGCAGAGTGACACGTAGCGGCCCCCGCCCGTCGCGGTAGCTGGAGACCAGGCGCCTGTGCGGTCGGGGAGCTGGGGAACCGACCCCAGTGTGCTCAGCGGCGACCCCCGCCGCCCCGCCCCTGGTACCCCCGCCCACCAGTTCGCCCGATCCTCACTCGTGAGTGTGACCACCCGAGAGTCTGTCCGTCTGTCGCTGCCGCTGCGCGGGAGAAGCCGGGACGCTCCGAGGCGCGGCGCCGGGGCCGCCGCTGCTATATAGGGCGGAGGCTCCAATCCCGCCGAGACACGTCAGACCGGCCGCCCGCCCCGCCCGCTGCGGGGTCCCTACAGCGCCCGGGAGCCGACCAACTCTTGAAGAGTTCTGTGGCCTGACAGGGGGCGAGGAGTTGGGAAGTTATTACCTACGGAGAACAGGAAGGCCCCAGAGCCAAAGGTGCTGGTGCAGAGGCCACCAGAAACCGTGTCGCCAAAAGAGAAAAGAAAGCTCAGAGGACCTTAGACAGCAGACAGCCCGAAAAACCATTTTACCATCTCCTAGAGCACTCCCGGATGGAGCAAATTCTCATTCTCTAGTGTATCTCTTCCTCCTGCTCCCACCTCTACTGCAAATCCTTACTCCATTCCTCAATGTCCAACACAACAAACTCCAAAGCCTGCCCGAAGCCCTCTACACAGTATTATTCAGGGTCCCATGTGTACAGACCAGCCTGCAGTGAGCTCCCTCCCCTTCCCACACTCAGTGGGACAGAGCAGAACCTCCGCCCTCAGGATGCTTCCTCCTTTGAAAAGGCTAGTTCTGCCCTGCTGTGTTTATTGACAACTACTTGAGGAATTTGTACACAATCATCATTTTGAACCTCTCCTGAGGTGACATGAGCACACTTCTGACCTATACCAGGGCAGACACGACAGTGAGATGCATCAGCATAGGATATAACCATGACATGTGCTGTTACTAACGGCTAGTAACCAACAGCAGATGACCCCACCCCCTTTCCCACTTGTGACAAAGTTTCACTGTGTAGAAGTTTTGTCTCAGCTTCCCTCTCTAGTGTTTGGATTACAAGTCTGGATAATATGTGCCTTTCCAGGTGCATTTTTGTGGGACAATGGTATATGGAAGGGCCAAAGAGGCCTTCTGTAGTTTTCAGTCTAAGGCTTTCAAGCATTTGCAGCAGTGAACAAAATAAGCAATCAGTCTTGATATGTACTTAGAAGTCTTGATATGTGTTTAGAAGCAGCCTAGTGATGGGTTCTCGCTTGAGGGACTGGGAAGAGCTGCCCTAACTGGACTTCAGACTGAAGGACAAGGGGAAAGAGGAATGTGATGAAAAGAATGGGGATGGGACTGTTGGATAGGAAACTATCTGCAAGTTGAGGTGTCAGAATTCAGAATTCAGCTGTATTGCCCAGGAGCCAGCAATACGGCTGAGTTCGGCTGACAGGAACTCTTCATGACATAAGTCTCTGAAGGCAAAGAATGTGCACTGCTTAAAAGACCCAAGGGCATTTCCAAGTTGCCAGCAGAGTCGGTGAATGATATAGCCTCTGTAGGCACCAAGCTGTCTTTCCTTCTGTGTCATTACTATGGTCTGCAAGGTGTCTTTTCCCCTGGCAATTAACCAACCAGCAACAAGAAAAAATGTTTTTGTTGTTCTTTTGTTACTGAGGTCTCTCTCAGGGCTATGAAAAGGAGATGTGGAGAGGTAAGCGCCCAGCAGCAGTCGGTTTGTCTGCTGTCAAGGATCTCTGATGCAGTTAGAAAGTCCACACTCAGTACAAGCTGGCCCAGCGCCTGGCTTTGGTGGTGTTCTGTAATCTCAGTACTCAGAAGGCTGAGGCTGAGTATTGCAAGTTCAAGGTCACAGTGCGATACAAAGTTACATGATGTCTCAAAAATAAAACAAAGCATGGACTTAATGAAGACACTATTAAATCAAGGGTGGTATGGTGACACTAGCTTGTTATCTCAGACTTGAGAGGTAGAGTCATGAGGACTAGGAGCTCTAGACCAACCTGGCCTATCTATATGAGAATTTATATCAAATAAAAAAAGATGAAATATGAAATGATAAACATGTACCACAAAACATCACAGGTGCTCCCGGAGTGCTGACAATTATGACTAGCTAGCTTCAGTAGACTGAAACAGAAGTATCAACTCTAGATGCTTCAAAAAGTGAACGCTGGTCTGCAATATTTTGGTTTTCATATATCAAGGAACATGGAATAAGATTCATGATTGCTTAAGGTGAAATGTTAGAACATAGTCACACTCTTCAATTCCCCAAATCATGATTCCCTAGAAGGGCTATACTCTAAACAGGAAGTAGGTCTAAGGGGAAAAGGAGAAGACCAGCAACATAGCAACAACTAGATGTTCTGCCTGGCCTGGGCTGTGAGACAAAAGCATCTCTGGGGAGTGCTTTAGAGATATGGGACTACAAGTCCTTTAAATCCCCATTATCCTTTTAAAAAATTAACAGACAGAAAGTAGGCATACTGAAGATGGAATAAATTTCATAACAGGATTAAAAAAAAGATATTGACAGATCAATTACAGTATAGAAGCTGAAAGTCCAAAGTTCAAAGAGTACGATGCAAGGGGGTTGAAGAGATGGCTCAGCAGTTAAGAGCACTTTGCAATCATGAGGACTGGAATTTGGATCCCAGCACCCAAGTAACAAATTGGGCACCCATATAAAGCAAGTATACACACACACACACACACACACACACACACACACACACACACA